>VDFB02221126.1:0-19656 GCA_007258455.2 Sequoia sempervirens | reverse complement strand
TGTTAATGCCAAAATTCTGCTAAAAACTCATTGGTATGTTTTAGATACTTCTCAGCTTGAAACAATAGAGGTGTTGTTTTATTACTTAGGGGAAATTCGTTGTGAATCCCTTGATTTAAGCTTCTTTAAATAAAGGAGAAGGGGGAATATATCCCCATTCTGTTAA
Source organism: Sequoia sempervirens (assembly GCA_007258455.2). Lineage (NCBI taxonomy): Eukaryota > Viridiplantae > Streptophyta > Pinopsida > Cupressales > Cupressaceae > Sequoia > Sequoia sempervirens. The sequence continues at coordinate 19,490 of VDFB02221126.1, read as the reverse complement.
AAAGTGCTTTATTAATTTAAAATATGAATATTAGCTTTTAAGAATATTTAGAATTTAGTTAAATATTTTGAATGAAATAAAATCTAGTTGCTTTATAAACTACATGTAATTATTTTTTAGTTATTTTATTTTAGTTCAAAATAAAGGAATAACAAATAAATAAATAAAGGAGGAGGTTATGTGAATAAAGTATGAGTGTATATATAAAAGTATATATTCACATTGTTACTAATATTATTAATTGGTATTAATATTACTAAATATAGATAAAATACAAGATGAATAACAAACATAAACCTAATGGCTTGAGTCATTCCTTTATTTGTTGTTAGATGTGTTTAGTTCACCACCATATCACGACAAATTATGATATTTCTATAAAGGTTCATCTAATTACTTGAAATGCTTTATTTATTTAATTAGTCATGATATTTGTTTTAAGTTGATAAGTAGGAGGTATTTTCCATAGCATGGCAATTATGATATTTTGTAAAGATTCATCTATTTTCCATTTATAAATATTACTAATACATATATTGCAAATATCATTATCACATTATTGCTATCATCCCAAATGATCGTTGAAACATTTTCATACATTAGAAACCAAGATATTAATACATGATTTTGTATTAATGGGTTATTAAGTTTTAACAATTAGTTTGTTTAAGAAATTCCTGATTATTGTTTCGGTATACATAGGTACCTAATGATTTGATTATTATTAGAAGTTCATTTGTTTTGATGGAATATGCATTTGTAAATTTTACGTACCCCTAATTCTATAATCACTAGAGATGTAAGACCATAATGTATATCATTGAAATAACCCCTCGTTGCTCACTAGTTTTTCTAAGCTAATTGTATTCGAATATAATGACTGTGCTACTTGTATTACTAGCTCGTCAATATGAAAAATGGGTGGATTATCTATCTTGCTAATGCCTAAGAGATTTCTTTCTTAGCATCATGTTATGCCTTGTTTTTTTGTTTGTACAAGTAAGAGAGTTCAATTTCTTGTCCTCTAATTTTCTAGCATACCCTTAATGAGGTTTTTGACCTCTGGCTTCACCTATCTAGGTAGTAGTTGATTAAGAAATTGTATGGGGTTATGGACCCTAGAAAGGGTTGTGTACCCACTTCTTGTAGTTGTAATTTTTATAAAACACATGGTACCTTGAGTAGTGGTTTGAGTTAGCGTATAGTAGTGTTAGGGTGTAAGACTGTGACTATGGTAGTCACCTTTGAAAACTTTAAGGTTATACCTTATGAGGGTGAGTTAAATGAGTTGGAGAAACCCAAGTTTTTGAACTATGGTGCCTCTACAAAATATATATGTAGGAAAGGCCATCAAGTGATGAGCCTCTGAGGCATTAGGTCGGGTCCCTAGGACTATTCTTCTAATTCTTGTCTTGTGTTTGTCATTCTCCCTCAATATTATAAACTACCATTTGGGTTGTATAGTTAATCCAGTGTGATAATTGACCATAACTATAAGTAGGGATTTGTGTTAATCATTGTTTAAAAAAAAACTTATTTGCAAAATTAGTAAAGTCATTGCAGATTTGTCAAGTTGTTTAGTGTGTAAAATGTGTGCATGTCACTTCCTCTCTCACTCCATCTCTACCTCTCTCCCCCCCTCTCTATATATGTTGAAACCTAGAAAAATAGGGGAGGGTGTCTTATCTTTTTGGAAGATAGAACTAGGGTTTAGGAGCTTTCCACCTATTTCCTACAATTTTCACTCAAGGAAACCTTACAGATCTCAATACAAGGATGGAATAATGGAAATATATTTGCAATTAGGTTTCCTAGGGTGTGATTAAAGACAAAAGGGGGGTTCACCACTAAAAAAAGGCTTCAAAAGACAAGAAATGCAAAACTTAAGTAAATGACCTAGAAATGAACTCAAATAAAAATAATAAACTGAGAAAGTACAAAGGTACACTAGGAAACTGAAGAGGCTTTAATGAGGGTCTGAAATCCCAAAAATGTTGAGATTTAGTGCACATTGGGAATCATATGCTAGGCTGGGTGATTTAGTCCCTAATTAGGGTTTTTGACAAAAAGTGGAATTTGAAATTGGAAAATCAAGATCTACTAGATGTAGAGTCTAAGCTAATGTATTGTAAACTTGGTAGAATCTACACAATTCATAGGTTTAACTAACTAAACAACCCACTCAACATTGCTCAAGACTACATTAAATTATTGACCCAAGGCTTGTAAGCTTATGATGGTGCAACATTATATATTCGTTCAAGGACTCAAAACTAAAGCTACCCTACTCAGGTTATTCTAGTTACTAGAAAAATGATAGAATTACAAAATAGTGAAAGACTTAACCAGAACTAGTGCTTATGGGTACCTACAACTTAGACTGTAACTTAACTATTATTGATGAAATGATGTAATAACTCAAAACAGATAAAAAACAATGACTCAACTAAACTATACTCTGGAGTACTACTGGTTAACTATTGCATGCATATTCATAAGCATTCATTAATGATAAAAAAGATATGGAGTTCTAATTAACTTGTACATGATTCATGAAACAATGATAAACTAATAAAAACTATTGAACATAAATAAATAATTTCAAAATGAAGTGAGGAACAATACCTTGAGTGGCCTTCTCAAGTGGTTGTTCTCACTTTAACTAAACCCAAATCTAATTAATCAGATTCTATAAATCCCATAAATCAACTCCATTCATTGTATATTCATGAAGATTACACAAGATAATTCACAAATTGTATTTAATCATTCTGAATATTTCATTTCTTTAGAACTAAAAGTAGCTAATAACATAAAACTGACAACCAACTAACTATCCTATATATTCAACCAACAGCTATATACAAGCTTGAGGGAATCTTATCCAAAACAACCACTTAATCGAAATCATTAACTCCACTCCTAGATATTTAGAGTGTATTGTTAAGGATGATTTATTCAACCTATAACTGAAAAGGAAAAGGAATCCTAATAGGAATGAAACTCTGTCAAAATAGAATTGCATGTAAACATACAATCATTTGTCAAAATCTTATAAGTGAAGGAGACCTCTTCTTCAACATTTATTAACTAGTTATAATAACTTCAACCTTCATCAAGTGCATTTAATCAACAATCATCATGTTCATCTTAACCTAGAGATCCCCTATTTTGATTTCCAATTATTCCTTTTGCTATGGGTTCATCCCTCAACTATTTTACCATGGTTCCTCTTTAGCTACAAACAAGTTAATTCTATAAAACATGTACACAAGGATAACTATCATAATTAACTCATAGAATTCCATGAACATTCCATACATATCTTCATATAAACCATATAATACTAATATATTATAACCATAATTACATCATCATGTTTAAGGTTCAAGTCTATATAATGGATATGAAAGAATAGTATAATGTAGGAGCATTGTCTAGAAAGTGTCTCTAAAAGTATCTCAAAATATGTATAAAACAACAAAAAATAAGATATTATTTGGACCTATCATCTCCCCCCAACTAGCCTTTTGCTTGTCCCCAAGTGAAACACTAGGGATTTTGATTGTATTGCAAAGAAATTTTCCTCGGGTCCATAACTGTGTTAACCCCCTGAATCTATCTCAAATAGAAACCTTGAAATTCTAAAAGTTGTCTCATCTTAGTAGTTCCTTCTTTCTCATATTCATGACCTTTCTTCCCAGTTCAATGTGGGAATGGATAGAGGATAATAGGTGGATGGAAGGTGAGTGGCACCCAATGAACTCCTTTGTTGACACCAATTTCCATATGCTTGTGTGTCCTCTGAAGCATATTAGTAAAATTATATATACATAATGTGGCTCTTTCTTTTGCAATTCAGGCGTTAAAGTATTCCATCTATTCTATACATGCTTGTAACACTATTTTCCAATACTCTAGGTAACATCTTCATTCTTTCAGAGTTTGCCACTCTAAGCTTCAAGATTTTCTCACCTACTCCCTTATGTGTAATAATTCTCATCCATTGATCAATGACTGCATTTGGATCCTTATCATCTCTTCTGATTAGAAGAGAAATGGATTTCTCATTTTCTTCATACTCTTCCATGATCTCACCTCTAAGATATTCATTCCTATAGTAAGAGGAAAGTTCCTTGATCTGAAGATCTCCCACAAAGATTAAAGGGTTCCATTCTGTCTCATCGGGTATTACATAGTTGTGTAAATAAAACTCACACAATTGATCATTTTCTTTGGTTGTGGAAGCAACAAAACTTTCAAGAAACTCAAAAGTTTGACTCATTCCAATTGAATAATTTCTAACTAATCTACTAAAATGAAAACATAGAAACCTTTTTTGTAAAAACAATGCATAATTTCTTGGTGGAGGCCAACATCTGACAATTTTTGTAGCCTTATTTGCTATCTCCTCCAACCAGACTATTGATTTTTTTAATTCCATATCTCTCTTCTCCAATTCCTTTAGATGTTCTTCTTTTTCCTTCTACTTCTCCTTTTCTTGTGAAAATTCATTAGTCACTCTCCACAATTGGTAGCCAAGTGAGAAGGTTGTATGATAATCAAGAGTTTTGAGAGGAGGGGGTTTCTCAATTGGCATTGCTAGTTCTTTATCCCCTATCTTGGTAATAGATAACTGTGCCAACAAATCTAGCTTAGTGCCATGACCATATAGATGAAATTTCTCCTCCATCTCCTGCATTTTTCCTTCTCTTTCCCTATCCTTTTGCTCATAATTTTGCACTAACTCCTAGGTGATCCCACAATACTGGTTTACAATTTTTGGCCAAACTAGACACTGAACTAATTTTTTCTAACTAAATCTTCACTTTTGGGCACATATAGTTGCTAAACCATGAGGAATTTGAAGATGATGCAAACTAGTGATTTGTAACATTTTGTTTCTAGATTCTAAATATATTTTTAATAATTTTGGAATAAGATTGAACTTCTTTCCATCACCTTAAAACCAGCTTTAGTGACATTAAACACCATTTTTAAGGAATGATGCTCACCATATACAACATAAATTTTTTTCATGAAGGATAAAATTCTTTTTATTTTGAATTTAGATTTGTAACTAGAATATCTAGCACTTTCATTTGGTTTCATTGTGTTTCATTAAGTATTTTTCCTTAATCACCTTTGTAGTCAAACCACCATAATTCAAACATAGGCGGACTATATATACAAATACAACATTTTTTGTAGCATGTATCAAATTTTATATTTTGTTGGATCAAGACTTCAATATGTGAAAATTATTTTAAAAAATGATAATTGGCCTTTCCACAATGTGCAAAAACAAAGAGAGTTTCTATCTTTTAGTGTGAAAAACCCACATTCACAATAGATAAAAAATACTAAATATTTCATAATAAAATTAAATTTATTCAAAAATTATATGCTTCTAAAGCTTGGCTAAGGACTACATACTTACAAAAAAAATAAAATGGAATGAATTTATTTGATCTCCCAAAAGGTAAATCAAAAGTGGTTTATTATCAACATTTTGATAGGTATAATGGAGACTCCGTTATAGGTATGGTTTAAAACTAGCGGGGTTCTATCCAAGGGGGTTTGATATAAGGTGGTTTGATGAAACCCTTTTCAATTGGAATCCTTTAAATGGAACTTTTCAAGACTTAAATCATTATATTTTCTAAAAAAATATGTGATTTCAACAAAAAACAGGATCTCTCAGAAATTATAAACTAGTATTATGGGATCACTGTCCTCTAGGTATTTAATCATGTCTAGTGCCTCTTGGAGTTCTTCCTTACATTTCTTTCTTCAATATAAACCTCTTCTATATATTTAAACTTCTCATTACCTTCTTCATAATCTTCATGAATAGGACTATCTAAATTTTTTTTTTGTAACTTCTTAGTAGTAAATATATATTTTGATTTGGAATCAGAAGTTCTCACCACATACCTTCTCTTTCTTGTTGGTATATTCACATTACTAGGAACATTCCCTTCTATTTTAGAGTCAGTTTCTACAATCATAACATTTTCCCGATGTTGTTCTTTCTGATGTTGTTCTTTTTATGTTGTTCTCCCTGAGGTTGTTCCTTACTCATCTCTTTTCCTTTAGGTTCCCCTATATTCTCCTTTGTGGCCCCTTGTTTCCTCAATCTGCCATAGCATCTGGGTGCGAGTATTTATTTTTCAATTTTCTTTTTTTCCCTTTTTAATACTCTTTTTTCTACTCTGAAACATCCTCCTTTTTTAGATCTTCTTCTCTCTTCTTTTGAGTATCCCTCTTTTTCTTTGGAGTATTCTCTTCTTCTAGTTTAGGGGGTGTAGAGGAGGTGGATGCACTACCTCTCCGACTCTTAGAATTTTGTGACTTTGAAGAAGGTGGCAATTCCTCAAATGTAGGTGGCCTAGATTTTGGTTCTTCGGGCTCCTCATGCTTACCTTGGCTACAGGTAGGTGAAGCCATAGGTGAGACATGGGTATTTTCTTCTTCAAGCTAATTTTGGGGTTTTGCATCCTCAGGCACTACAGGTGCATCCAACAAACTATTAATGTCTATGCATTCCTTGAAATCTTCCCACTTCACTTGTGGGTATTGAATTCTTAAACTCCATTTTATCAAAAAGGTAATTAAAAAGTGATGAGAGAGAGAGGTATCACTTTGTTTTTAGTAGTATTCTGAGGCCATCCATTTCAACAAATTGCACAAAATTTTTGGTACTTTTACTAACCTATTATGCCTGAGATGACTAAGTAATTTGAAACATTTGAATTGTGTACAAGAGATTCTTCCTACCAACATAGGTGATGTATCTAAAAATGTAAGAGGCAAATATTTCCCACAACCAAGTGAGGGAAAGTATTTATGTACCTTGTGATGATGATTCTAACTCTTCTCCTCATATGCAAAATTCTTCCCTGACTACAACCGTGTTAGCTCATGTTGAAAATTCCACCCTTGTTCTTGGTAGTCCAGTAACTTTTGCAATAGTAGTTTTAGAAGCGTCTACTGATAGTCCTTTCACCATGGCTTCATCATATTGAAGACTATCCACCAAAATTCTTGTCAATTCATGACTTAATTCTATTAATTTCAAGAAGTAATCGAGCCAACCAACCCTTGTAAAAATGGGTAGAACTATTGCATCCTCCAAAATTTTTTGGTGAGTCACTGGCTCCCTTCTTATAACATATTCTCCTATCCTTACTTACATCTCTACTCAATTCACTAAATTCAACTTTAGAAATTCCACTCAATCTTTCATACCACCTTCAAACTTCTATATCACCTTCAAAAACCATTCACTTCCTTTTTTTTTCCTCGTATATCCTTACTACCATGCCATACTACAAGTTTCCCTTCTCAATAGCAACTTAATCTGAGCTCATAAATAGGTTCTAAGTTTGAGTCTCAACTCTAGTTTAAACTTAAGCTCAAGTTCTCAAGGTGCACAAATTAGCAATTTGGGAATGGCAGCAAAAAATGAGATATAACTTAGAAGGGTTTTCATGTCATTTCCATTCATTGATTTTAATTTAGGTAGCCAATGTAGAAAAGAATGATGAAAATAATAAATAGGTTATACTCTCCCCCCATCTTAATTGGTGAAGTGACCTCACTTCATGTTTATGATTTGGAGGTGGTTTAAATTTGAAATGATGGTAATTAGTGATACAATATTTGCATGCATGGAGTAATCTAAAAAGTATAATGAAAGTTTAAAGAGAACATAATAATCATGATAAAGTACCTGAAGTACTGTCTTGAAGAGATAACCATCCACGACATGTGGAAACTAAAAAGAATACATTTGTTTGTTGATTTGATGTGCTGAATATTAACTGCAAGGTAATGAATAGTGGGTGGTTAGTGCAAATTATGGGATGGGTATTACGGATATGAGATGGTGATTTGATAGCTTGAGTATTTGAAATGCGAGTGGGAAATAAAAGAATTATGTTGTGGGTACTTATTAGGAAGGGTGGAAATTATGTGTTGATATTTGGAAATGAATGTTCGTGAGCTTGCAATAAATATGGTGCCAATTAATTTGAATTTTCTTTTCAGCCCATTCTAAACATTGACAAGAATAAGCTACAGGTCCCTATGACATCAAGTCCTTTTTTGTATATTGAGAAACAGGTCCCTCTAAAGATATTATGAACATTATGATAATTTGTAGTGTGTGATTGTGAGATAAAATGAAAAATTAATCTTGAGTGAGCTCAGAGACTGAGCTATGTAGCTCAATCTCTAGGTCACCAAAAGTGCTAGGTATATCATGTATTGCTAAATCATCACTCTATGTGTCAAATTCCATGTTTGGTTCACTATGAGCACCATATTCTTGAAATAGTGAAAATATATGAAATCATCCTTCTACAATGGCTTCTTATATAACTTTAGCCTATGGCCATATACAAGAAGTGAAAACTAGACTGCATCAATAGTGTGTAACTAGACCGCCCCATTAGGATAAACTTGACTAATTTCATATGGGCCCAACAATCTAGACTAAAATTTTCACTTGAAATCCTTATACTATGAATCATATAACAGTGCTCAGTACCCTACAGTGAACTCCTTATTTTTGATATACTAATCATGCCACTTAATTCTTTGTTTTTGAACTACCTCTCTGTGATGAATTTCTTCAATTCTTATTTCATCTAATCCATTTAAAATATGCAGACTTTCCTTTTGAGCTTCAGTTAAATCCATTTCAAATTCTACTACTTTCCTTGATGTTTTATATTCAAATCTAATAGGAAGGGCTATTGTCTTACCATAAACTAGCTCATAAGAGGAAAAACCAATGGTGGTTTTCCATGTTGTTCTATAAGCCCATATTGCTTCAAGAAACCTTGCAACCCAATCTTTCCTATGCAGCTACATTATCTTGGTGAGAATACTTTCAATCTCCCTATCAGTGACTTCCACCTGACCATTAGCTTGTGGGTGGTAGGGTGTTAATTTCTAGTATCTAATTTGGTATTCTTCAACCAGCTTGGTGATTAGATCTAAAGTAAATTGTGGGCCTTGATCAGTGACTATCTCTCTAGGTACTCCATACCTAGTAATATATCTTCATATAAGAACTTATCCACATTACCATTTTTGGAAGAACTTATTAGAAATCGGTCCAATGAAGTCTAAACCCCATTTTTCAAAAAAATTCAATGCCAACTTAGGTTTTAAGGGAATCTTGTCACTTTCTATTGGTCTTCCCATTCTTTGACACATATCACAACTTCTTGTGTATTTAACTGAATCTTTATGCAAAGTTTCCCAATAATAGCCAGTTGTGAGGATATTAAAGGTTGTTCTTTTTGTTGCAAAATGACCTCCACATGGCTCATCATGGCATTCCTTCATGGTGTCAAACATCTCATCCTCCCTGATACACCTTCTCATAATATTATTAGGTCTAGTATAAAATAGATAACCAGATACATAGGAGTATGGAAAACATTTGTGAACCAATTGTCTCTTCTCCCTTGGAGAAAAATGTGGCAGAATATTCCTCGTGACCAAATAATTGGAAGTATTTGCATACTAGGGTACTTTTACTTCTAAGGAAAATAAGTGTTCATCTAGAAATGATCATATACCACTCCTTCATTTAATTTTGTTGGAAATCTTGACATGAAACCTACCACTACGTTTCTTTTACCAGGTTTTTCAACTATGGTAATGTCAAATTCTTGTAAAAGAAGTAGCCATATTACCATCCTAGCTCCAACTACTAGCTTGTTCATCAAATACCTGATTGATGTGTGATCTATATGGATAAATACTGAATAGCCAGTAATATAGTGCACAAATTTATTGGTTGCATACACTACAACAAGAATATCTTTTTCTATTATAGTATAGTTCAAATCTACTCTTTGAAGATTTTTGCTAATTATATAGTATATTGCATAATCTTTTTTTCCTTCCTTCTGACCCAAGATTAATCCAATGGAAATTTTTGAAGCATTTGTATGTATGTGAAAAGGCAGAGTCCAATTAGGACCTCTCAGTACTGGTGCTTGAGTCAGAGCTTTCTTCAATTCTTCAAAAGAGTGTTGATACTCAGATGTCCATTCAAATTCAATGTCCTTACTCAACAAAACAAATAAGGGTACAACTATCTTTCTAAAATCTTTGATAAACCACCCGTAGTAGCTTGCACAACCAAGAAAGCTCATGGTATCTCTCTATTTTTGAGGAACAAGTAAGGTAGATATTATTTCTATTTTGTGTGGATCAACCTTAATTCTCACATTGGATATAAAGTGTCCAAATACAATTCCTTGTGTCATCATCATGAAAAAAATTTCATTACTAAGTGATAGGTGGTATCTTTGCAATTTTTCAACACTTTTTCTATATTTTTGAGAGCTTCCTCATAACTTTCATCACAAGTAGTGAAGTCATCCATGTATATCTCCATGTATTCATGTGCATAATAAAAAAATATGCTAAGTATTTCTCATTGAAAGGTAGTTGGAGCATTGCATAAGTCAAACGAAAAGATAGAGTAAGCATAAGTCCCCAAAGGACATGTGAATGTAGTCTTTTATTGATCCTATGAAGCAATTATAATCTAGTTATAACCACTAAAACCATCAAGAAAAGAAAAGTAATTCTTCCCAGCTAGAGAATCAAGTACTTGATCTATGAAGGGTAGAGGAAAGTGTTCTTTCCTAGTAGCCATATTCAATTCCCTGTAGTCTACACAAACTCTCCATTTCCACCTTTCTTGGGAACAATTACCAAAGGTGAAACCCATTCACTATTTGATATTGGATTGATAAAAACTGCATCAAGGGGATTTTGTAGATCAACCTTCACTATCTCCCTCAAGGTAGAGTTCATATGTCTTTGTGGCTGTCGAATGTGTTTATAGACATCAATAATATAGATTATGTGCATACATAGATTAGGATCTATGCCTTTCATATCATGGTAATACCATGCATATGTTGCTGAGTGTGCCTAAAAAACTATTTGCAGAGAGTTTTGCTTCTCTTTTGTTAAGGTATTATTTATGTTAACTTCCTTCCTAGCATGATTTTCAATTCCTTTGATGAATCTTGAATAGATGAGAGATCAAGGCTTGGTATGATGGGTAGACATTGTTGAGGTATTAATGAATGAAATATATGTGATATCTCTTCTATGGAATTGGTGGGTATAATACTTTGCAAGGGGTATTGTAGGCATATGAGGCAATCTTATTGTTGCGGGCTCCTACCACAGTCATTTTGGATTATGTGAGCAATGAGATTGTCTTCATTCTGGTCATCCAATAAGGGACTACTCTTTATAGTCATCAGTGTTTGCAAAGAATAGTTAGATCCTCCTCATCTAAATTGGGCCAAATAGTTTTCTCAAGGTCAACATAAGGTTGGGCCAAGTTCTTAGTGACTGTCCCATTGGATATAATCATTTTTCCAGACCTACAACCTATAAATGCATGACTATATCTAACCAAGGCCTTCCTAGGATGAGTGGGTAACCTGCAAGATTAACTTTGGGTTGTAGCACTATAAATTATATAGGATATTCCCAAGAATCCAATGAAATGACTAAGTCTTCAATAATTCCCTCAAGCTTAACCGTAGACCTATCAACTATAAAACAATTTTTGTTGGCATAAGGTTAACTAATTGAAGCAATTGCATTGTTTCTTTTTTCATGACATTGATTGCTGCCCAAAAAACTATCAAAGTATTCTTAATGATGGTTCCATTGATCTTAATGTCCATTACTAGACTACTAGGATCTATATGCATATGGACAGTAATGTTCCCTATCATTATATCTGCAAGATTTCCCGAGATGTGGATTGTTTAAGGATATTTTCTTTTTCTGCTTGGTTTCTTAAGACATAGATACCTTATAGTTTTGGTGTAGATATGGATGTATTTGATAGCTTGGATAACTGGAATCTTGATGCTCACATCTCTCAATTGACCTAAAAGATTTGTCTTAGCATGTGTGTGAAGCTTTTGAACAAGTAGGCATTCAAGAAAAGGTGGCTTAAGACTTGAGGTAGTTTGGTGCACTTGATTTGACTCAAGTTCCAAAGTTGATTTTTCTAAAGATTCAACTACAGGGTCCTCATCCTCCATTTCTATAATTTTGGAGGATGAAGTTCTAGCAAGTTGTTTTCATGATCTGAGGTGGACATCACTCACCTCTACCCCATTGGTGGGGTATTGCATAACTTCATTAGTATAAGCCTATTGAACAAGCTTAGTGTTAGGGTTAGGTGCATGTTGGGTAGGTATTTGTGGTTTATTGGGTGGCTAATTTGTAGGATTTGATGGAGGCATTAAAGCTTGTTGTTGTGGTGGAGGAGGGAGCATATATTGTTGATAGTTCATATTTCGCTGCTACCATTGCTGGCCTTTTTTCCAATGAGGCTACTACTGATTCTGCTGGGTTGGCCATTGTGGATTACAATTGGAAGCCTAAATTTTTTGTTGTGACCAAGGGTTTGGGTACTGGTTCCAACTTGGCTAAGCTTGTGGCCATTTTTAAGGGTTTTACCACTGGTTCTAGTTTGCTTTCCAAGGCTGAGAGTTCGAAGAAGAAATTTTTTGATTCTCAATAGGAAAGAATGAATTAAAGCTAAGGGGTCTTGTGGCATACCTTGTATTTTATTCTATGGAATCCTTTGTGCTATATAGAAGATTTTTCCATCATCTCTTTCAATCGGCTGAAAATCAGGTTTCTCAACTTTATCCTATTGGATACTTGCCACTCTCTTGCATTTACAATTTGCTTTTCTTTACCTGTAGCTTGGAAAATATTAAATGAGAATAGCCTCAAATTCCTCCTTCTTCTTAATGTGGAGAGTATCCAATTGAGTTTCCAAATGGCTTATAATTTCCTTCTTCATGTTGGACAATAAGTTTCCTAACTCAACTTTTGAAACTCCAGTAGATGATTTACCAATAGTGCATGTCATATATCCTCTTTTCCTTTTAGTAAATGTGGACTAGAATAATTCCTACAAGCCTTACTAATGTATGAAAATGGTAGCTGAGAAATATCTCCTTGACCAATGAGGTTCAAGGAATCCATGTAGTCACCATTAACTCCCCTCAAAAAGACCAACTTGAGGGACTCTTCTGACAACTTGTTTTGTGGATTTTTCTTTAGAGGAAACTAAAATCTCTCCACATAATCTTCCAAAGGCTCATCATCCTTTTCTAACATCCTGAAAATACCATACTTCCTCCTATTAGGTCCCCTACAATAGTATTGATACTTTTCTAGGAATAAGGTCTTCATGGTGTCCCAATCAAGAACATCTCGGCCTAATCCCATGAACCACCTTAAGGCTACATCCTTAAGATTTGTAGGGAAGAGTTTGAGCCTATGGGCATCAGTAGTATAATCATAAATGTGGCACAAGACATCAAACTCAAATAAGAATGTATCTAGGTCCTTAGTCATTAACACATAGAATATTGGTAAGGATGAAGGAGGAATGTTCGTCAACACTGTATCCCTTTCTTGATTAGTGATAGGGAACTCAAATGTTTCCTATTCAGGATCATCATCCACTACATCACCCATGGTATGGTATGTTCTATTCGTGTGCTCGATGTTGGTGATAAGGAAATTTCTTCTTCAGTATTACCTTCACTCTAAGTACTAGATTCACCAATTTTTGATATAGTTTCTTGGTGTGTAGAGGGAAGGAATCTACCCAAGGGGTCTCTCTTCCTCCATATACATGTAATATGGATTTATAGCGTACCAGTCCTACACAATGTTAGTGTATCTCTAGTGTTGGAAAAAGATTATATCTAATAGTCCTAATATTGGAAACAAAATTTAACTATGAAAACTATAAAAAAAGTTTGTGAAGATAGTAGCATCCCTAGAAACAACACCAAAACGGTAGAGTCTAAACTAGTGTATTGTAAACTTGGTAGAATCTACACAATTCAGAGGTTTAACTAATTGAATAGTCCACTCAACATTGCTCAAAAATACATTAAATTTTCAACCCAAGGCTTCTAAGATTATGATGGTGCAACATTATATATGCCTTCAAGGACTCAAAAATACTTAAGCTATCCTAGTCAAGTTATTCTACTTGCTAGAAAACTTACAAAATTGTATAACAGTGAAAGACATAACTAGAACTAATGGCTATGGGTACCTACAACTTAGATTGTAACTTAACTACTCTTGATGAAATGATGTTGTAATAACTTAAAACTAATAAAAACTAATGAGTCAACTGAACTATCCTTGAGTTGTAAGGCCTGCCTTTTGTGTGATTCACTTTACTCTATCTTCTTATACACATTCCATTAACCAATGGTTAGATAAATCAGAAGTGAAAATAAAGTGACTATGTGTTACATTTATAAGAATTAGATTATTATAGAAAATAATAAAGAACACCCTATCCATCTATATATATATACTAGGTTGATGAGTATATATTTATATCCAAAAGAGGGGGATTAAGCTATGGTTAAATACCAATATTATCATTGGTTGGTGGCTTGAGAGGTAATAGTATTATTATTCAATTGTATAATCAAATAATTACTATATAGAACTTTAGAGCATCTATTTATAAAGAGATGCTTAAATCTTGTGATTTCAATCATAACTATGATATTGAGTGACATAGAATTAAGCAATGATCTTACTATTGCTTGTGTGGAGGAACGATAATAAATTTATTACTAGAAGATCCATTGTTGATTAAATAATAATAATAATAATCAAATGAATATATATATATATATATATATATATACATATATTGGAGTTGATTGTTAATAATAATGTTTGTTATTAACAATTAAATTGTGACTAGATAATGATTTTAATTGTTGGAATGTTTAATAATAGTAGAATCATCATCAAAGCTAGATTTAATTGGAATATTATTATTATTGAGTCAAATAAATCATCAATTAGGTTATTTGGGAATTGAATAATAATATTTTAACTATAATTAATTTATAACATTGTTGTTAGTAATGTTCAAATATTGTTTAAATATTGAAGTTATTATTATGATTTAAAAATAAATACATAGCCTAGAGTGTACCCTAGATCATATATATCCCATGGTGTCCGTGTTAAAATTATTACAAATGATTGGAGGCACTCACTGGGTAAAATTCAAAGAGTGATATTAATATTAGCATAAACGACATGCCAACCAACGTGGTTAGGACATGTGTCTGCTAAGACTTCTTCTGGGGTGACTGCTGCATACTTAGGCATCAGATTTCCTGAGTTAAAAGCAAAAGTAGTATAGTGTTTAATGTTGTAGCAGAGATCATTCAATATCATTCAACGTAATAGAGGTGAATGCAGTGAATGCACAGTAGGTCAATTATAAATACTTCTATTCGCTAACTTAAAAAAAGAAAGAAAGAAAGAAAGAGGAGATCACTCAAAAAGATATGCCTGTCATTCATTAAGTAGAAAATTAAATACAGACATAAAGAGTAAAACTGGCAATAGCAGTGGAGAGAGAAATAATAATACTATAATAATGAAAGACGTGGAAATGAAGACTGGTGTGTTCCCAATATTTATTACCAACAATATGAGTGGTGGAGAATATACACAAAAATTAGGAGGGTAGGTTGCAAAAGAGGTGGAAAACTTCCAAGTGAAAGGACATCCAGTGTGTTGGCGTGTGAGTGAGTTCTAAGGAAATTTACAGAGATCTAAGGGGGCAGCTTGCTTGTAGGAAGAGTTGGTGAAATCTTCAAGGCAGGGGATGCACCTGGTGCCAAAGTAATTTTAGAGAAGGAGCTATGCAGTAAAAAGGGAGAGGGAAGCAGCATAAATCTCTTTGGGTGCAAACTCTCCTTTTTGGGCTGTGAGGTTTTCATCTATTCTTTTGATTATCTGATAAGGTGGAAGGGTAAAAAGGGAAGTAGACAAAACAAAGGACGACAGCAGTGGAGTGAATACTAAGGAGAACAAGGAAATTTGAGTTCTCCTGACTCATAGGATATATACAGCTGGAGGTTAAAATCTAAGGGGATGTTGGTGTTATGGGGATGCAAAGGTGCAGCAGTTATCGGTAGTGGGGTGTTCTTATCATGCATAATTTTGGAAGGGTAGAATGCCTTCACTCTCTTTCTGTATGAATATGGAAATCTAGGTTTCCTATATTATTCATGGAGCGGATGCGATGCAGGCCTTTGGAATTTCGTTTAAACACTTCGCATCCCTTATGGTGCAAGCAACTTGTGTGGCCTGCGAATGTATCTTATTTACTCCAGGTATCATGTCAAACAACTTATGTTACTAGTGAGGATTTTACATTCTACTTTTTATATCTACTTGAATGCTGTAACTTCATATTCATTAACCTTGAAGCGACAAAATTTTCCACTAGGAAATAAGATAGGTATAAAAGATGTAGTGTTGTTCATAAATTATTAAGAGATAGAGGACTATCGTATTGTCCCTTGTGTTTAGTTAGCATGTTCATATTTCCTTGCATTGGCAGAGCTGCATCAATGAAGAACCTTTACCAGTTGCAGGAGAAGTTAAAATAAATGATGTGAAATATAGTAGGGAAGCACATGTTATGCTTGGATGGTACTACTTTCTGCTTATGCACATATTCGTCATCTATTTTTTTTTTATCTACATTTGAGAGAAATGGCATTCAACCAATTTCAATAAATATAAATAAATTGCAGAGTAGCGTTGGTCCCAGCATAATGATTCTAAACATAATGAGTGAAAAAGACATCTTTATGTATAGCTTGAAAAAAAAAAATGGTCAGAAACTAATCAAACATGGGTGAAAACCTATTCATCTGTATTCCAACCTGTTAATATTTCTTTTATCATTCATGCAGGTTTAAATGCTAATTTACGTATATTCCCAATAAATCAGACATATGAGGGTGTATGGTGAATAATTTGAAACAAGCATACTTTTTGACCAATTGAGAAATAACAGGTTAGGCCAGACAGTTATGAATTTAATATCAACTACTCTCCTTTATATATCCGGAGAACTAATAAATAATTCCATAACATAATTCCATATGGTTATGATCTTTGGGATCCTTGAATCAAACTGTAGTAGGTTATCACTATATTCGTTGTGCTAAGGAACCAAACTTGAGCTACAAGACAAGCTTCATATGTCACTCATCATACAAATATTTCCCCTCTTTTACATAAATCCTTGCTGCAACTTCCCTGTTCTTAGTTCTTTTTTATGTTCATGAGTCTTAAATTTATATTCTTCAATGATTGCCGCGAAGGTAAGGGTCAAGTTCTTATCACCAAGAATGCTCCTTTTTTTTTCCCATTACTAAAGTCATTTTCTGTTTCATGCATATTAAAAATTCACTACATGATCCTTGTATCGAAGTAGCAAATAAATAAAATAAACTCAGATTCTATACCAGCCATCTTTGGGTATCCTAGAAGCAAAAGATTTGAATATAAAATCAATAAATCTTTACAATAGTTTATACAATGTATAAATTCCAAATATATTTAGACAATTAAAAGAAAATAATTACTCTTCAAAATATATAATGCAAGCATACATGTACATGCTATAATCTAGCAGTTTGGTTTCATTCAGTTAGTTTTAACCAGGTAGAGCTTGGATGGCCTTGATAGCTTATTGATTGAAGGGATAGTCAAAGTGGTTGCTCAATGAAAATATTGAGGTACTAGATAATATGAACTAAAAATACAACACTTTTATTGTAATCTAAAAAGTTTGATGTTGATAAAACTAATAATAATCTGGGGATTTTCCAGAACCAGCAACCTTGAAGTTTCAACACAAAAGTATCTTTTCTCTAGTGCAAATATTACTCCTACATTGAGTGATTGAGAGGAGAAAATGATGGTTATTAAAATATACAAAACCTTATATGCTGCCAATTATATTTTACAGATTTACGAGCTGTAGATTCTAGGGTATCCAGAAAAATAGAACAAGATATAAATCTATGAACAAGAAGAGGACACTCCAATAGTTGTAGTCTTTCTAAAGTAAGCAATGATGTGAGTTGTTGTGTCTGTTTTCTTTTTAAGATCATAGAGGACAATATAGAGAGAAACTGGCTTTACAAAGTATTTGAAGAGTGTAAACATTTTGTTCTTAACTTATGTTGTGCATGCAAATATGTGGTTGGAATAGCCTTTAATTTAGTTATGATATCATTTATATTCTTTGAGGATGATATAAAATGAAAATATAATATCTATAATATGGCATAAACAAAATGCAACTTTAGAACGTGAAATCTATGAGGAACCATTGTATGAATTTTTAATAAACTAGGTAGGAATAATATGTTGAGTTGCAGAAAAAACTGCTCATACACATTTGGGATTTATTCTAAACTATTTCTGGGTTTTAATCTTTGGTCTTTCCCCTTTCTAGAGCATATTAAAGTTTAAAATTTCGTTTAGTATTGTGAAAGTTATCGCTGTTTCAATATCATCTATTTTGTTGGGATCAACAAGCTGAAAGTTGTTATGAGCAATTTATTATCAATTTTTTTCTTTCTTAATTGGATCTGCTTCAACAATTAAGATAATGAATTGTTATAGCATTATATTGGTTGTGTGCTTGAGTATTGTTTGTATTTTCTACATAATCAATGTCCACCTATACTAATATTCTCAAAAGGTGTATCTATTCTTCATTGAGCTTTTCTTGAGAAAATCATATAAATTGTGTGTAAGTGATGATATTTTGTGTGAACTCATTGGTATAATATCTTCTGTTAAGAATAGGCCAATTGTACTTGTAGACATCTAAATTTAATCACTCCCATATGATTAAATTTACTCCTTTTCGTCTACCATATTAAATATTAATTTATTAAATTAATATTGCACCTTTTATCTCATATCTATAAAGTATTTAATTTAATCATTAAATGCTTTATCTTTCACCTTCTTCCTCTCTAAATTAAATAAATACACCAATTTATTTAATTTAGTCATGTTTCCCCTTTTGATTTAAAATTAATTTAAAATTCTTCATTTTCTCTCTCCTTGTCACATCCTCCATGATCTTGCCCTAATATGAATTAATCTAATTAATTCATGATTATGATGTGCATCCTCTTAATCAAAGATTATGTCACATCCTCCTACATTTGCCACTTGCCTCTAATCTTCCATTAATTAGTCTAATCCAATATTTGCACAACCTTAACCAAGGTCATTAGCCATTTTTAGCACCACTTTTTGGTCAATTCTTCCATTTTTCCTTTTTGGACATTGACCCTCCTTCCCATGAGAATTTTTAATTCTCATTTTATTCATCCTATGTCTCTCTCCTCCCCATGTGAATTTTTAATTCACATTTTGTCTTTCAAGGCACTAGAACCTTGGACTTGTCACATCTTCCACATGTGACCAAGTCCCACCTTTTTGGAGCCCACCTTTTATCCTTTAAATTCTCCTAAGAATTAAATTTAATTCACATTTATATTTTCAACCACCTTTCCTTTTCCCAT
>VDFB02221125.1:0-21004 GCA_007258455.2 Sequoia sempervirens | reverse complement strand
GAGAGGGTAGGAGAGAGGGTGGCTAAAGGTGGGAAAGAGTGGGAGTGAGTATAGACAAAGAGACAAAATAAATCTATAAAAAATCCAACTTTCTCATAACGCAAGCACGTTTTGAAGAATTTATAGACATGAACATTTTAGCAAGAATGAATGAGTTTCATTTTTTTTAACATGTAATAACGCGAGCGCATTATAACGCACTCGCGTTATAGGTTTTCAAAACTTTTTTTTTTTAAAGTGGCCACAAAATTGCTACCCATCTCCATGCACCCGCCCAAAAGGGAGAATCTAATTTTTTTAGCATGTGCTTTTGATTTATGACTGATTTTTCCTCTGTTTTCTACTTTTCAATTTTTGTGTTTTTCTAGAATCTAACTATTTTCTCCTTTGTAGGTTTGAAATAGAAAACAAAGGAAGGAGGAGCATGGTGATGATATTTTCTTCAATCAAAGTATTTTTAAACACTTAAGTGTTTGTTTAACACTTCTTTAATAATTTGTTACCTTTTCATTCTTAGAACACTAGCTTTCATTTGGGCTTAAAAAGAACCTTTCAATTTCTTCTTGCAAAGGTTAAAACGAACAATAGGATCAACAACTTACTAGATTTTGTTTCTTGGATTAACAAATTGAACAAATGTCTTTCACTTGTGATTTGGTGCTTTAAAATGAACTCGCATATTGCTTTGAGGATTTAAAAAGAACAAGTGTAGCTTTGTTTTGTGAGGGCTTACTTAGACTAAAGCCATTGAAAAAGGACGTATGCGCTTCTCTCTTCCTTTATTGATCTATTTAGGATCTAGGACAAATTGCTTACAGAATGCTTAACGTAAATGATCACTTAATACAATGCTCAAATGAACAAATTAACATAATATAATTGCCAAGATAATGAACTGAAAAGAAAGAGAGAAAATAAAGAGGAGACAAACGCAATTGATAACGGAGTTTTTCCGTAAAGACTACGTCTTCGGGCCCCTCTCCAACAGAGTGACCAATCCGATTATACTCAAAAAACAGTTACAATTGCTTCAATGAACTATCTCCTTCAAGCACGGTAGCATAACATTCCTCTGATGTGCAGAAATGTCTGCAAAATCTCCTAAGCATTCTCTCGTTCTCACCACCTGGACTTGTAAAATCTCATTTTTACCCCTCTTTTTATACATGAAAGATGCCTAATATGGCTTTACCATCAAAATAAATGATTAACCTCCTCTACCAACTCGGACAACAACTATTTCCTTCGTGACAATCTTCTGGTATGAATTAGTTGGTGGGTTTTGTTGGTTTATGGCTTAAAAATCCATTTTTGTTATGGCTCGGTTGACCCCACTATAACAAAAGAAAATAGACTCCTTATATAGTTAAGCCACCATCGGTGGTCTAACGGAAAACATCCTTTTACCAATCCGTGTGGTCAGGGGTTCCAAACCCACCGGCCACAGTTTTAAAATGAATTCTGAACCCTTAGGCAACAAAACCAAACGGATCTACCCATATATATAGTGTCTATGTTTGGCGCAATGGTTGCCGGCCGTTTCGGGCCCAAGCAGGTCGCGGGTTCGAAACACAACAACCTTTTTGTTAGAACAGACTTATCCGCCGGCCGAGGAGTGTAAATACAACAGTGCCACATGTCAGAGTCCTATTCGCCAAAAGTGTTGACCGAGCTGCTGACGATGCTGCCACGTGTCTGATGACGAAGTCGATGACATGCTGACTGGACTGCCACCTGTCCGATGACGTGTCGTACGGATGCCACGTGTCGCACTCACATTGGTCCGTACAATCTGACTCAGCTACCACGTGTCTCAGCTGAATTCGTCCATGTGGATTACGTACAGTGCGGACTGACACGTCAGCATGATGATGTCAACATATGTACCTTCAAGTCAACCGAACTTTGACTGCTTGTAACTTGAGCATGCAATGTCAGATTTCAATGAAATGAATGCCATTGGAATCATCTCGACGAGCTCTTCGCGATGACGCTAGTTCTGTCATTTTCTGAGATGATTATTTTTTCCGCCTTCTGGACGCCCCTGAAGCCAATTTGACTAGAAGTTTGACTGGCCGTAACTTGCACAAACGGAGTCCTTTTCGCCCCGTTCAAGTTGCATTGGAATCAAGATTTCGTTCTCTTTCTGATGGTGCTAAAATCTGGAGCATTGGGAACACTTCAATTTTCACTAAAAAATTGTCCCCCGGATCAGGCCTCCCCACTGGAGAGCTTTTGGACCTCCGAAAGCTTGATTACTTGGAAAGTAAGTGAGGGTAAAGTTCCCTCACTTTACCAATCTCCATCCATCTTTCTTTGCTTGGATGCATCCCCTTCAAGCCCACTTTGAGGTACTCAACATCTCCTCTTTGTGAAGTTCTGACATTCCTGTCGAGAATAACATCTTCTAGCAATTCTGACATGTACTCTGGTGAAAGGTCATCAACTGATGGAACTTGAATATCTGTGACTTCATCTAGGATCATTGGAGGCTCATACAGTTTCAAATTCTCAACATTGACAACTGAGTAAATATGCATGTATGGAGGAAGATTGAGACGGAAGGCAATGGTACCAATCTTCTCAAGGATCTCAAAAGGACCATACCTAATTGGCTTAAGATTTTTACCTTCACCTTGCATCCTTTCCTCGCTGATATGTAACCAAACTCGGTCTCCAACCTGAAAATGATGATCAGTGCGATGCTTGTCATGGCGAACCTTGTATATTGCTTGGCTCTGTTTCAACCGTGCTTCCACTGCCTGATGAATTGCTTGGACTTTTTGGATGAACTTCAAATCCTTCTCTGCATCATGGTGTCCATCTTTAACATCATCTTTCCCAAAATAAAAATCCATCGGTGTCTTGGGCACATAACCAAAGCATGTCTCAAAAGGAGACCTCTTAGTAGAAGAGTGTGCTGCATGGTTGTAGGCATGCTGCACATAATGAAGACTCTCATCCCACAACTTAGGATGCTTACTGCAGTAACCTCTGAGTAGATGCACAACTTTCCTGTTTACAACCTCTGTCTGTCCGTCAGTCTGTGGATGGAAGGCTGTACTCTTCTTCAGTTTGGTGTCCATGAGTCCCCACAAAGTTGACCAAAATTCCCCCAAGTCGAGGGAATCACCATTCGTGCAATAGAAGTAGGTAACCCAAAGTGAACTACATACAAATTGAGAGAACCTGGCCCGAAGTGCAGCCGGGTTCAGCGGTGACTTACTTTACATGGCATTGATAAGATACGCATTTTGAACCGATCCAGCTACTACAGCCTGGCAAATAATCATGTCCCTTCCTAGACGCCGTTAACCCCCAAAAAAGTCCATTGACACACTTTCCCACATGGATGAGAAGGTGCGAGGGTAGAGGTGTGTACGACCCAACTTCACATTTACTAGGCTTACTAGTTGCACACATAACACAACCTCTAATATACTTAGTTACAGTTTCTTGCATACGAGGCCAATAACAATATTTCTGCAGCTGAGTCAATGTTTTGTTTACCCCAAAGTGTCCTGCAATCAATGAGGTATGTGCTTCTCTAATAACCTGTGCTTGTTCATCCTTTGGAACACATAATTTTCCCAAGTGATATAACAGTTTATCTTGCACATAATAATCTTTCTCTTCTACATGTTTACCATTCATTAAAGCAGCATAGATATCCTTAAAGTTCTCATCATTAGCATATTGTTCCTGAAAACTTTCATGAACCATAGAACTATTCTGAAGGATTATCAAAGCATTCATCATAGGAGGTCTAGAGAGCATGTCTGCTACTTTGTTATGGGTACCTTTCTTATACTTAATAACCAAATGAAACTGTTGCAGAAATCCCCATCCACCGGAAGTGCCTACTTTGTTGCAGTTTAGTTTGTGAGTGCAAATATTGAAGTGGCTGGTGATCAGTGTGGATTACAGTTTCTTTCCCCATTATGTAATGTTTCCATTTTTTAACACTTTGAACTAAAGCATAAAGTTCTTTATCATAAGTGGGATAGTTACTTACTGCTCCTGAAAAAGTTTTGGAGTGGTAGCAAACTGGTTTACCTCCTTGAATGAGTACTGCTCCCATGGAAAACCCACTCGCATCTGTCTCGATCTCAAATGGTTGATGTAGATCTGGTAAGGCCAAAACTGGTGCGGTGCTCAACTTTCCCTTCAAAGTGTCAAAAGCCTTCTGCTGTGGACCTCCCCACTGAAAAGTTTCTCTCGTACTGGTTAATGCATGCAATGGTGATGCTATATAAGAGAAATTTGCAATAAACTTTCTCCAGTACTGAACTGCACCTAGGAAACTTCTGACCTCTGTGACTGTACTTGGCTTAGGCCATTTTACAATAGCTTCGACCTTCGTAGGGTTTACTTTCAATTGACCATTCCCTACGACATAGCCTAAGTACACTAAGGATGTCTTAGCAAATTCACATTTAGACATCTTTACATATTGTAGGCATCCAATTTGATCACTTCCCTATGATCAAACGCGTCTCCTTATTCATCTGATTGCTCATCCCCTCTGTCAATATTAATTAAACCATTTGTTTAATTAATACCCTGCATCTTGCACAAAGGTCCTAAAGTATTTAATTTAATACTTTACCCCTCTTCCTCCTCTAAATTAAATGAATATCCCCTTTTATTTAATCTAGTCATATTCCCCTTTTAAATTAAAATTCATTTTTAATTCCTCTTTTCTCTCTCATGGTCACATCCTCCAACTTTTGCAAGTTGGTCCCTAATCCATCTTAATTACTTCATCCTCTTCTAATTAACTAGGGTTAGCATGTGCACACCCTTAACCATCATTAAGGTCACATCCTCCATAATCTCCCACTTGCCTCTAAAGAGTCATTAGTCCACCTAACTGAGTACTTGCACAACCTTGATCATTTGATTAGCCTAACCTAATCCTCATCCTATTTATGGCATATTTCCTTGAGTCAACCTTATTAAAGGCTTTCTCCTTTTGGGCAAGGCACTCCACTTCCCCATGTGAATTTTTAATTCACCTTTTAATCCCCCAAGGCACCCAAAAGGAATTTTTAATTCCTTCACTTATTCTTTATTCTTTCCCATCTCCCCATGAGAATATTTGAGGAATTTTTAATTCCTCACATGTCCTCTCACCCACATGGGGACAAGGACCTCCTTTATGAGATCTTGTCCAATCCCAAGGTACTTTGTACCCCCCTCCATGTCATGTCCTCTCCTTCCACCTCATGTCCACTTCACCTTTTAGGGCTATCTCACATGCCACATGTCAAGATGTGAGGGCTTGTGAGTTCTCAACTCACCTTAGCCCTACATCTTGATATTTGGTGGCTCAATCTTGACCGTCCATTTCCCCTAGGAACTCTCAAAAATCCTATAAATACCCCCTCTTTTCTCTCATTTTGGGGAGATCATTTTGCTAGCCAAACTCTTGCAATTTTGTTTCTCAACTCATACTTAGCCATTTTCTTGTTTTCATCCACTTGCACTCATCCTCACAACACCATTTAGCTTGCATCTACTTGCCATCCAAGGGGCATACACGCCAAAGATCGAAGGGCCAACCAAAGGATCGACTCAACGCAAGGTATAAAGTTCCATTTCGTTGCTTTGTCTTGCATTGTTTCCAACTTAGGCTAATCTTGAGGTGTAGGTTGTTTTAAGTTGTTTATTTGCACTCTTTTACTTGTTGCTTGATTTCTAACGCTCACATTCGACCTATCACACATATAATTTTTCTTTTCTCAATACATCAAAGACTTTCTTTACATGACTTACATGATCTTCCCAAGTTTGACTGAATACAAGGATATCATCTAGATAGACTATGACAAAATCATCAATAAAAGGATGAAAGACATTATTCATGACTCTCATAAAAGTAGCTGGTGCATTACAAAGCCCAAAAGGCATAACCAACCACTCAAATAGTCCTTATTTTGTCTTAAATGCAGTCTTCCAAATATCATCTTCTGTAATTCTTATCTGATGATAACCACTTCGCAAATCTAACTTAGTGAAATAAACTGCATGTTTTAACTGATCAAGTAAATCATCAATTCTGGGAAGAGGATACATGTTCTTTACCTTTATCTTGTTCAAGGCACGGTAGTCGATGCACATCCTCCAAGTTCCATCTTTCTTTGGAACTAAGACAATTGGAGAACCACAAGGAGATGTACTAGGACGAATAACTCCTTTTTCCACCAACTCTTGAACCTGCTTTTTAATTTCCTCATTCTGCATAACTGATAAACGGTACATGCCGATATTAGGAAGTGGCACATCCTGTTGTAACTGGATTTCATGCTGTATCTCTCTCTTGGGTGGCAACCCCTTCGGTTCCTGAAACATGTCATCATAAGCGGAAATAATTTTGACCATTTCAGTTTTATGTTTTGGGTCACACCCCTTGAAGGCCTCAGATTTATCATCTTCTTTGGCTTTTACAAGCATTAATACAAAGTTCTTACTTGAGTTGACCAACCTCTTCATTTAACCAGCATTAACTAGTGTAAGATTAGTCTTCACCTTATGTGCCCGTACAATGTATTCTACCCCATCTTTAAAAAGATGATATTATTCTCCCCCCTATAAGAGATTGCTTTTCTGTCATAAAGATAAGGACTTCCCAACACAAGCCCACAAATATCCAAAGGAACTACATCTACTTCTACCTCATCTACAAAGTTTGCAGTGATAGCAAATCTCAATTTACATTGTTTAGTTACTTGTAGTTGAGCATCATTGCAAACCCATCCGAGTGGATATGGTTTCGGATGAGGTGTTGTAGTCAAATTAAGTTTCTTTACAACTTCTTCAGATATTAAGTTGACTTGTGAACCCATATCAAACAATGTATCAACCTTAGTGTGTTTTGTTACAACACGAATGTGAAACAATTCATTTCTTTGCTTATCAACCTTAGGAGAAGATTCTTTACTTGTACTTGCACTGGCATTAGAAAAACTTGCATCAGAAGAGAGAGATATACCTTTCCCTTTACCTTGGATTCCGGTAGCAACAATCTTTGTCTCATCTCCGGAGTCAGAACCAAGATCTTGTTGAATCACTGCAGTAGTCTTTTGCTTGCCTTTATTACCTCCATATATTTTTGGCCTCAACTCAGGATGAAGCTTCCAACATCTTGAATCATCATGCCCCTCTTTCTTGCAATGGGAGCACGTGGGTTTCTCACCCTCTTTCTTAGTTGTAGCTGTCTTCTTCCCTTTTCCTTTATCTTTGTCTTTTTCTTTCCCTTTAGACTTACCCTCGAACTTAGATGGCTTCTTGGAAAAGTTATCACTAAAAGTGTTCTTACCCCTTGACTCTATATGAGTAGCTTGAACAGACACCTCATCTAGATTGTTGGGACTCAACATCAAAATAGTGTGCCTAAGGTAAGAATGTAAACCACCAATATACTTAAGTAATGTGTCTTGGGTATACAAGGGAACATTTAGAGCAATGGCCCATTTTCTAAACTCATGAGTATAATCCTAGGACAGACTGCCCCTTACCTTGCCTAAAGGTTTTCCAATTCATGGTTAACTGTTGCATGTAACCTAAAGGATAGAATTGTTTCCTAAGGGCAGCAACAAACTCCATCCAAGACATATTAACTTGACCATGGCGAGCAATTTCTTCCCGAGTCTTACTCTCCCACCAGGTGAGAGCTGTACCTCCCAACCGGAGAGTGGCTAATTGAATCCTAGAAGCATCTTCTACTAGGCCTTGAATCCTACAGTATACTTCTACTTGTTGGACCCAATCGTCTAACTTCTCAGCATTTAACTCCCCACAGTATTTAGGTAACTCAAATTTTACATCAAGCTTAATTACAGGCTTAGACTTGCTCTTAAATGGATTTACATTAGAAGGAGAAGGAGAAGGAGGAGAAGGGGGAGGAGAAGGAGTTTCTGGAGCTTTCTCCTCTGTGTCTTTCTGATCTTCCTGCTTCTTGTGCTTTGAAGAACCTCCATGTTCGTGCTTCTTCTTGTCTGCATAAAGTTCTTCCACCATCACCTTCATATCAAGAAATAGCTTCTGGAAATCCTTTGGATTGAGCTCTGAACTTTGTCCACCTTCTTTCGCTTCCATCTATGATGGTGGATTAGCTCTTCGTCTTCCAATCTCTGGATTATACTCTTCAAGTTCTCCTTCACCTCGTTGCAACCTGAATCTCGTTAGCATTCAATTTATGCAATACTAGCCACACACAAAGCTCTGATACCAACTTGATCTATTTAGGATCTAGGACAAATTGCTTACAGAATGCTTAACGTAAATGATCACTTAATACAATGCTCAAATGAACAAATTAACATAATATAATTGCCAAGATAATGAACTGAAAAGAAAGAGAGAAAATAAAGAGGAGACAAACGCAATTGATAACGGAGTTCGTCCGTAAATACTACGTCTCCGGGCCCCTCTCCAACAGAGTGACCAATCCGATTATACTCCAAAAACAGTTACAATTGCTTTAATGAACTATCTCCTTCAAGCACAGCAGCATAACGTTCCTCTGATGTGCGGAAATGTCTGCAAAATCTCCTGAGCATTCTCTTGTTCTCACCACCTGGACTTGTAAAATCTCATCTTTACCCCTCTTTTTATACATGAAATATGCCTAATATGGCTTAACCATCAAAATAAATGATTAACCTCCTCTACCAACTTAGACAACAACTATTTCCTTCTTTACAATCTTCTGGTATGAATTAGTTGGTGGGTTTTGTTGGTTTATGGCTTAAAAATCCATTTTTGTTATGGCTCGGTTGACCCCACTATAACAAAAGAAAACAGACTCCTTATGTAGTTAAGCCACCATCGGTGGTCTAACGACAAATATCCTTTTACCAATTCGTGTGGTCGGGGGTTCCAAACCTGCCGACCACGGTTTTAAAATGAATTCCGAACTCTTAGGCAACAAAACCAAACGGATCTCCCCATATATATAGTGTCTATGTTTGGCGCAATGGTTGCCAACCGTTTTAGGCCCAAGCAAGTCGCGGGTTCGAAACACAACAACCTTTTTGTTAGAACAGACTTATCCACCGGCCGAGGAGTGTAAATACAACAGTGCCACGTGTAAGAGTCCTATTCGCCAAAAGTGCTGACCGAGCTGCTGACGATGCTGCCACGTGTCCGATGACGAAGCCGATGACGTGCTGACTAGACTGCCACCTGTCCGATGACGTGTCGTACAGATGCCACGTGTCGCACTCACATTGGTCCGTACAATCTAACTTAGCTGCCACGTGTCTCAGCCGAATTTTTCCATGTGGATTCCGTATAGTACGGACTGACACGTCAGCATGATGACGTCAACATATGTACCTTCAAGTCAACTGAACTTTGACTGCTTGTAACTTGAGCATGCAATGTCAGATTTCGACAAAATGAACACCATTGGAATCATCTCGATGAGCTCTTCGCGATGACATTGGTTCTGTCATTTTCTGAGATGATTATTTTTTCTGCCTTCTGGATGCCCTTGAAGCCAATTTGACTAGAAGTTTGACTAGCCGTAACTTGCACAAACGGTGTCCTTTTCACCCCGTTCAAGTTGCGTTGGAATCAGGACGTCGTTCTCTTTCTGATGGTGCTAAAATCTAGAGCATTGGGAACACTTCAATTTTCACTAAAAAATTGTCCCCCAGATCATTTATACTATCTTGAGAATCAAAAGGCCTTTTTCATGACTTTGGGATGAGACAAAGCAATCACCTCCACATTTTGATTTGGGCTTAAAATTAAACAAAATCTTGTGCGAGTGTGAGTGGGGGAATTTTCGCGTATATTCTCTCTCTTTGTTGATATCAAAGATTGATCGAGTTACGGATTTTGTTCTTCATTCACTTTTGTTTATCCTAGAGGGCTTGCCTTGTGGGAAAAAGTACTCACCCAAGGGAACGACTCAACCAATAACACTCTAAAGACAAGAGTATTTTCAGCTGGGATATAAATGTGGATATTGGATTAAACGCCAATATTATGCAGTTGACTCTGACAAGATGGATCTGAAAGGGGACTCTTGCCATGTTGGGTCAACTCCTACGAACGAAAAGTTCTTACTAAAACCCATGTGCTATAATTTTCCAAAATCCTTTAATCTATTTGTTGGTGTAAGAACGGTCGTTCTGAAGCCGCCCCACACTTTTACGGTCTTCTAGTAGAGATGGAAAACATGCCATGGGAGTTTCATGGGTGTTGATGCCTGGCTGCCCCGATTGACGTTAATGAGTTGTGGAGGGGAGCCAGTGGGGTCAAGCATCTAACCATTCGCTAGAGATAAGCGTAGCTGGACTTTTCCAAGTGGGAATCCAACAAATATTGTCTTACGCATCCATAGGATTGTACTTATTCTTGGGTTACAAAATGCATTACTTGATCGAAAATAAATCAAAAACAAAAACTTAACATCATCCAAATTTCAAACCCTTTTGGAGACAAATATCATTGACTCAATCAATATGTTATTGCTTTCCCTTGGGATTCACATCCTTAGAGGTTTCTAAACATTGGATTACATCTCGATTTGTCTCCTTAAGTAAACAATAGGAGAACCCTTGCCTTAAGTTCATTGAATTTCCACATAATATATCTTGTGGTTGAAGAAATTAAGACATTGAACATCTTAGTTTGAAACTTTAATCAAAGATAGTGTTTTTGGTAAAATAAAGACATTAAGCAAAGCTAAGCAAAATGAACTTTCATATGTGTTGAAGACTCACAATCCCAAAGCAAAAATCATTGAAAATGAATGTTCAAATGAAATCAATCCTTGGTTACAAAGGTCTTTAGGAAGCATTTGCATGCTCTTCAATACCTAGGTCTAGGCAAACAAAGTGTTCTTTTTAGGTTCTTTTTAGAATCAAAACATATTAAAAATCTTTTCATCCATCCCCCCCCAAAAAAACATCAAAACAACAACATCTCACAAATCACCTTTTGGAAAATCTTGAAAATCATCCTTAAGTGCTAGGCTTTGTGGAAAAATCAAAATCATCAAAATCATTGAGACAAAGTCCTTGAATTTTTTTATCAAAAAACCTTTGGCTAGGCATGTGTAGATGCATCCTTTTGCATATACTTAGTCAAAGTTATCAAAAATCATCTTGTCTAGCTTAGTGTATGTAGATGAATCCTTCTTCATATACTTAGTGAAACAATCATCTTGTTTGGGTAGGTGTGAGTAGATGCATCCTTCTCCTCACACATATCCAAATCATCATCCTTTGAACAAAGCTATCCCTCCCAAAGCAAAAATCATTGAAAATGAATGTTCAAATGAAATCAATCCTTGGTTACAAAGGTCTTTAGGAAGCATTTGCATGCTCTTCAATACCTAGGTCTAGGCAAACAAAGTGTTCTTTTTAGGTTCTTTTTAGAATCAAAACATATTAAAAATCTTTTCATCCATCCCCCCCCAAAAAAACATCAAAACAACAACATCTCACAAATCACCTTTTGGAAAATCTTGAAAATCATCCTTAAGTGCTAGGCTTTGTGGAAAAATCAAAATCATCAAAATCATTGAGACAAAGTCCTTGAATTTTTTATCAAAAACCTTTGGCTAGGCATGTGTAGATGCATCCTTTTGCATATACTTAGTCAAAGTTATCAAAAATCATCTTGTCTAGCTTAGTGTATGTAGATGAATCCTTCTTCATATACTTAGTGAAACAATCATCTTGTTTGGGTAGGTGTGAGTAGATGCATCCTTCTCCTCACACATATCCAAATCATCATCCTTTGAACAAAGCTATCCCTTAGATCATCATCCAACATCTTAGGGTCTTTTTGTTCAAAATCAAAAGCAAATCAAAATCAAGATCAAGGACAAAAATCCCAAATCTAGAATCAAATCAAAAATAAAAAATCCTAGAAGCCTAGCATTCCATTCAAGATTTATCAAAAGCCAAAAATATCCATAACATACATCCTTAAACATCATCATCATATCATCATCACCTTTGATCCTAAAGGCATCCTAAAAATTTCTACTTTTGGGCATAAAATAAGGATCAATCCAAAGAATCAAAGAGATTCATCTCCCATATTCTTGAAGATTGATCATTGTTTTATGGTTCTAACTAGATCTCAATACAAGAAGAGTGTGAAAGCCAACAAAGAAACACTTGATTCAAGCAATCTTAGCCAAACAAACGCAGAAATGAATCCCACCGAATCAAGTAATACGTTGACCCTCTCATCATCACAAAATCTGCAAGAAGAAAACCAAGGAGAAGACCTCACTTTTGGAATGTCTCACAAGGAAATGACGAAAATGCTCCAAAATCCAGAGAATCATAAAATCATCAACATCATGATGAGAATTAACCCTTCGTTATACATGCTTGAATTAGCAAAGCAAGGGGCCAAGTTACCTTCGGATTTTGATGTGAGCACTATAGTGGAGACATCTTTTCCACCAATCTCATCCACCATCCCCATTTCATCTACACCCCCATCTCAAAACATCACACAAAGCATCCTACAAATCACAACATCATTTGCTCCAACCCAACCCAACATTGACCCTCTTCTCACAAATCCACGGAGCACCACAAACACCTCTTCTCACAAATTCACAAGAAGAGGGAGATATGTTCGAACCAGGGGGCATATTGGACACCACACAACAACTAACACCCCTTACATTTCCACCTATCCCACCACTACCATTATCATCCATACCACTCCTTGGTTTAGGGCTTCCCCCTCTACCAAGTATCGATCAAAACAACATCCCAACCATCAACCAAAGCATTTTGTTCAATGCTCAAAATTTTTCGTTGACATCACAACAACAGGCGACAAACACACAAACAATTGCAACATCATCAAACACTCCCATAACATCACAAAGCATGGTCTCTCAAGGGCCAATCACATCAACGGTGCCACTTACCACACCAACACCACCATCCACTAATCAAATAATCAACACAACATCACCATTCACCACCACCACGAACGCCATTACAAATCCACCACCAACATTCACCACATCAAACCAATACAACGCAACATTGCAAGCTACCTTCCAAAGAGGATACCAACAAGTGCAAAAACAAAAAGCCGTACACCTACCTGCTCAACAAGATGCTCAAGCTGCACAAGTCGCCCAAGCTACACAAGCTGCCTTACAAGCACAACAAGCCCAAGCGTTATTGCAACAACAACAACAACAAGCTGTCCAAGCCGCGCAAGCATTACAAGCACAAAAGGCCGCACAAGCACAACTTCTATTACATCAACAAGCAGCACAAGCATAAGCTCAATATTAGGCTCAGCAAGTGCAAGAATAAACACAACTTCTTGCACAAGCAGCACAATTGCAAGCATATCAACAAGCATTAAAGCAATATCAAGAACAACAAGAAGCAGCAGAACTGGCAACCCAACAAGCGTTGTGGGAACAACAACAAGCACAACAAGAAGCATTGTTGGAATAGCAACAAGCGCAACAACAAGCACAAACCTTAGCGTAGCAGCAACAAGATCAACAACAGGCGTTGTTCATACAAAAACAGGTGGAAGCCTACCTCGCTCACCAGAATATACAAATACCATCGAACAACACACTGACCAACCCACCCATCCCAACCGCAATTGCAATACCCCAAAACACCTTCATCCCACCCCCTGATCCACAAAATGATGTGACGACACAACTCAGGTTGCTCTCGCAACAAGTTCTCAACCTTCAATCAGGGCGAGCGACCAAAACACCAAGCAACTTGTGTCCCTATCCATTTGCTAGGAGCTTAGAAATGAAACCATTCCCTAAGGGATTTGAAATCCCCAAATTTCACAAATATCGAGGGATGGGAAACCCTGAAGATCACATCAGGGAATTCTAGGTTCATTGCATGGAGGTCGCATATGACAATACTTATCTCATGCGACTATTTCCTAGAAGCTTGGTAGGCCCCGCTATCAAATGGTTCTCTTGCTTACCTTTAGGCATTAGAACATTCCAAGAAATTAGAGACGCATTCATTAAGAACTATGCATGTAACATTGCAATGGATGTTAGTCTCAAAGAACTCTCAGCTCTAAAACAAGGAAAGAATGAATCTTTCACTTCATTCCTTCAAAGATGGCAATCCAAGGCCAATCAGAGCAAGTGGACCATGCCAGAAGAACAACAAGTTTGCACAATCATAGCCAACCTTGAAGGCCGCTTGGCATTTCTTCTTAAGGTTCAGGGCATCACCACATATGATCAATTGATCTCCAAGGCACTTAGCATTGAAAGAGCTCTTGTGACTCAACCCATGGAATCAACATCATACCACGAACAACAAAACAACCACCCATCATCCAATTACAAGGATAAACCTCGCACATGGGCAAGGAACAAAAACATCACTAATGATGGTGTCAAATATGCCAAGGTGGTCATTGGTGGTCCGTGCCAAAACACACCCACACAAAAAATCCAAATACAAAACCAAAACACTCATCACACAACATATCAATCCAACAACAATCCAACCATCAATAATATCAATGACCAAAGGGGACCACCTCAACGCAAAACATATCCCAAAAGAAAATACACCATGTTGTGGGAACCACTTGAGGACATCATGAAAAGGTTGATCGATGAAAACTCATCAAAGCATCTACATTCGAGAATTACCAAGAACCCGATGTCAAACCTCCTTGGTATAACGAGAATCAACTATGTGAATTCCACAAAATCAAAGGCCACACCACAAATAGTTGCATGAGACTCAAAAATATTATCCAAGATCTCATCGATAAAAGAATCATAAACATGGAACAACCTATGAGAAATCAGGATCTTAAAATCTACATGAATCCGATGTCGAATCATGGCAACAAAGGGAATAACAAGAATAAAGGAAAGGGTGGTGTAAATCATGTGTACGAAACAATTGTTGCCTCCCTAAATGAATATTACATGGTCATCACCATTAAGGGCACCCATGTCGAAGAATGTGGAGTCACCACAAGAGGCGGCAAAGTCACCATCGCAGGATCATGTCAACCAAATAGGGTCCCTTCATCTAGATCTAATGGCTACAATGTTGTAGATCAACTCAAAAGAACACCAGCACACATCTCGATCATGTAGTTGTTAAAAATATCATCAGCCCATAAAAAGATCCTTGAGGAAGCATTAACCTCATCTACCATCCCTGTAGATCTCGATGCGGAGCAATTCCAAGCTATGGTCAAAAATATCATAACACCTAATCTCCTTACATTCTTTGACCAAAATTTCCCCGCCCAACCATCTCACAACTGCGCACTTCATTTGGAAGCCATAGTACATAAAAGCAAAATCAAAAGGGTCTTGGTGGATGGAGGTGCGGGTTTGAACATCTGTTCTCTCAACCTCATCAAGCAGTTGAAAATATCAGAAGATTCCATCGACAAAGGGAAAGGCATCACAATAAGAGCATATGATGACCAAGAAAGAGTGTCTCAAGGCACAATCAAACTCCCTATTCAAGTAGGGCCGACGCTCATGGAAACCACTTCTCAGGTCCTAGACCTTGATTTTCCATACAATATCCTCCTGGGATGCCCATGGATCCATGCGATGAAAGTCGTAGCATCAACCTTCCACCAATGTGTGAAATTCACACATAATGGACAAGAGGTTACTGTTCATGGAGATCCCGAACCATTCTCATATTGCAAAAATCTTGAGGCAAAGTATTACAAAATCCCCCAAGTGCCAAAAAATGATGAGGGCCCATCCACACCATACATCGACCCCACCACTCTCGCATCCACTTCTGCGACAGAGACACCCGCCACTCCCACCATTCCTACCATATCCGACATGAAGCTCATCATCCAGGAGGATGGTTGTGGAAGCTACAAGCTCCCTAAAAATACTTTCGTGATAGGAGAGTTACTAAAATCCCCTAGATCACGAGGACGTCCACAAGAAAATCAAGCTTCCACATCATGAACATATCTTGAAGACTATCCTGAATTCACAAGCTAGGGAGACCTTGGTCAAGAGGTTATTGAATCAGATCCATCTCATATGTTGTATCAAGATGAAAGACCGACACTTGAATTACCAATGGATGAGACAAGCAAGGGCCTACAAATGATGCTCGCAATGGGCTACGATAGAAATCAAATACTGGGACAAAATGGCAATGGGCTCATAATACCTATCATGCCAGAGATGCGACCTACAAAAAATCTTGGCCTTGGATGTACCCCTCTGAGTATAACCATACGTGGCCGAAGACCTTCAGTTAGAACGGTTAATATTTCTCCTCAGCCAATACTAGCAGAAATACACTCTCCAATATCCACAGGTAGAGACATACACAACTTTATAACTAAGGCCTATATTAGTAGCGATGACGAGGATCACTTGACCAATCTACCTAGGTTATTTGAGGATACCGCCCTTTGCATGATTAGTACCTTATCTTTCGAATCT
Source organism: Sequoia sempervirens (assembly GCA_007258455.2). Taxonomy (NCBI): domain Eukaryota; kingdom Viridiplantae; phylum Streptophyta; class Pinopsida; order Cupressales; family Cupressaceae; genus Sequoia; species Sequoia sempervirens. The sequence goes on along the minus strand of VDFB02221125.1, from coordinate 4,548 downwards.
GATCATCAAAATCATGAGATTCGCCTAGTCTATCCCCAACTGATTGACTACAACCAACGAGGACCACGAGTCCTTGATACATTCAAAAATGATGAGGTGCTCTCAAAATTCATGGGATTGAGGGATAACATTCCAGATGGAGATCATAAGGCAGGGTTTATAATGGAGTTGGACACACACGCCTATTACGGGGAAATGATTGAATCCTTCAATCGCAAAAGTGAGAAACTAAGAATCATATCCAAGTCCTTGAGTGAAAACCACACTGTGGCACTCTCTGATAAGAAAATAGTAAAAAGAAAGGACGTATCCAATAGTGAAAACCTCTCTGAGGCACCCGAGGATGAAGGATTCAATCTTCCTCTAAGAGCTATTCATCAAGAGAAGTCAGCAGTCTTGGCTGAAAAATGCAATCCTGTCAACTTAGGAACAGAGGAGACCCAATATTTCACATTCTATGCGGAATCACTATTATCAGAAGAAGAGGAACTCCTAGCAGCATTCCTAAAAGAAAGGAAAATAAATTTCGCATGGAGTTATGCTGACATGCTAGGGCTTGATCCAGAGACTATGGTCCATCACTTAGTTGTGTATCCAGAAGAAAAACTGGTCAAACAAAAGCTTTGAAAAATGCATCCTCAAATCGCTCTGTTAGTCAAAATGGAGCTCAAAAAGTTGTTAGATGCAGGATTTGTCAGACCAATTGATTATCTAGAATGGGTGTCAAATTTGGTACCTATTTCAAAGCATGATGGAGCCATCAGAATTTGTATAGAATTTAGGGATTTGAACAAAGCATGTCTGAAGGATGATTTCCCACTTCCCAACATCGACATGATAGTAGACATGACAGTAGGACATGAGATGCTATCACTAATGAACGGATTTTTAGGATATAACCAGATCATGATAGCAAAAGAAGATCAACATAAGATAGCTTTTACTTGTCCATGGGGGACCTACTACTGGAACATGATGCCATTCGGCCTAAAGAATGCGGAAGCAACCTATCAAAGGGCCATGATGTTGATATTCCACGATATGATTCATAAAACAGTCGAAGACTATGTTGACGACATTCTAGCTAAGTCAAGAAAAAGACAAGATCATATAGCAACCCTAAGTGCTATCTTTGACAGACTGGAGGAATACAAAGTCAGACTAAATCCCAAGAAGTGCGTCTTCGGCGTACAATCAGGTAAATTGCTAGGATACATAGTCTCCATGAGGGGTATCGAGGTAGATCCAGAAAAAGTGAAAGCAATCCTCGAGATGGAAGTGTAGACATGCAAAATTCACATTATGCATTCGATCAGATTCGGTCAAATTAGCTCTTACACTAGGCAAATTCATCACTTTCATCCATTCATTAAATAAGTTCATTTATCAAATAAATCCTTATCATTCAACCTTCATCCTGCATTATCCACTTAATTAAATAAATCAAAAAGCCATTTAAATCAAATCTTAAATCATATTCCATCATTTTCTGGATTTAAATAAATCAGAATATCAAAGTCTTGAAAGTCAAATCAGCTAATCAGCATTAATCAGCATGATCATCATCTAATCCTAACCTAAGGCTAATCCCATCCCACTTGCACAATAAATCAATTTTATTGATTTATTAAAACAATCATTTTCCCTCAACATGACAAGTCAAACAGGGCATTTATTGCTCTTCTTTCTTGTCCCCCTCTCAAAATTTATTGCAAATTTGAATTCAAAATTTCCCCCTCTTGGGCACTCTTCCCAAATCTTGCACACACATCAACTAATTACATGATGACAAGTGTCCTCAATTCATTGGCTTGATTTTGATCCCACATTGGTCCCTCTTCAACATTCAACATTTTGAAAATCTTTAAATACAAGCATCATCCTCAAGCAAATCCTTCACAATCTTCACAATTTCATGCAAGGTTACTCTCTTTGAGATTTGATCTTGTTCATCATTTTACTCCATCATCTCCATTGGCATTTTATCAATTTGAGCTTTGATCAAGGGTTGGGAAAGGGTCACTAGCACATGTGACACCAATCCAACTATGGAATAGGTAACTTGTGATTGTTTTCATGATGCTTGTAGCTTGCTTTCATCTTTTTGTTGCATGTTTTAAACATTTTACAAGGTATTTCATAGAGGTATTTTGTTAAATTTGTGAAGTGCTAACCCCTATGTGAGTTTAGTTTTTGCAGATTTTAATGGATGCCTACATTTGGCGCTAGAAGGAGGGCCTTATTTGAATTCTTGGCAGTTATTTGAAGTATTTCTCATTTCGTTTGTTTAAATGCTTCAAATTTGAAATGTTTGAAACAATGATTATGGACTGGTTTGCTTTACTCCTTGACCTTCATAATTTCTGTCAAAAACTTTTAATTTCTTGAGGGGTCATGGTAATAGGTTAAATCTGGCACTGATTGACTGTTATTCTCATTATCTAGTTTTCAGCATTTTGCACACAGCATTTTCAACTATAACATCTGAGAGAAATCCTCTAAGACTTTCTGAATGTTTGCTTGATTAATGTTTCATCATAATCACGTGTTGTCCCTTACATTACTATCAGGAATCTGCAGTCTCCTCATATTTCACTTTAGAAGCTAACCATGAGTAGATTTAATATGACTTTATGTTTAGAGGCACCCTGTCAGATAGGTCATTGTTTTATTTTTCTGTCAGAAAAATATTGAATGATAAATGTTGTTATGCTGAATTTCTGAAGGAATGTTTAGTATAAAAAAAAAAAAAAAACCACAGTCAAGAATTCAGTTTTACGCCTGCCATTCACATTAGTTTGAAAGCTTTTTCTGATTTGCATTGGGGCGCAGATTTACACAGGACAAAGGCATTTACTTAACATTTATTCACTATCTCCTTTGTTCGCTTACCTTATGCATTTTGCTTAAAAGATTTTTAACAAAAAGTCATCTGATGTTTCTTTTTCATGTGCCGGCTACAAGCATTCGTTTGGAAACTTTTTAAATTCTGTTAAAACCACAAATAGCGCCAAAACTGCAGTCATTCCACTTCAGGCGACCAAATTTCTGTAAAGCATTCTGTCAAGTCACAGTATTCAAGTCTTCCGCAGTTGTCTCACATATTTATGGTGGTTTTTTGATTCAAAAGTAAGAGACAGTCATTTAGCAGATCTAGAACAGGTTGGGGAGGCGCCCCAGTTAACAACTAAGTCATTTCACATGCTATATTACTGGCTGACAGCAAAAATCCAAGTGGCAAATAGTGATATATCTTTTGGTCGAAATTCTGTTCTTTCCTGCGCATTCTAAGGATTTCATCTTACACGTTTTTTTTTAATATACATCTTTTGGTCAAAATGATAGGAAATTATGTTATTTTCTGCGCATTTTATTGATATATACATACATTTTCTGCTGCTTCTTAAAATCACCCATTACTACGAATATGATTCAGTATCCGAGTGATCAAATCTGTCATCACTGTCAAATCAGAGCAATAAATACAGTCAAAATCTGTAGGAAGAATTCAGCAAATCTAAGTGGAAACTAGATATGGCGCAACATTTAAGATAGGGTCATTAATGCTGTTGAAATGTGGCAAGGCTTGTGTGTGTTTTTTCTTAAAAATTTACCTGCCAATGCTCTCATTTTGTACCCTTTCAAATTTTAGTTAGCTTGGGGGAGAAGTATTTAGTCGTAGGCAAAAACATTGGTTGTTTTTCTTAATAAACACTTGGGATTCTTTATTTTTATTTTTCAAAATCTGTTTTTTTGATACCAATGCCAAAATTTCGAATTGAAGTTAGTATTTGAAATTATCTAAATTCAAATAATAATGATATTCATTTGAATGTTTACTAAATACATCATTGTGATTATCATAATAGTCAACATATGCAATTTATGGTAATACATATTTTATTTTATTTTATGAAAGGTTTGTTCTATAAAGATGATTCATTGATATTAGATTTGTCTTATAAATTATCTTTATCATTATGATTTGAAATTTATGATGATTTTTTTTTTAAAAGGACTCATCCTTTGTGATTAATGGATCTATTCAATTGAAATCATGTTATCATTTAAAGTTAATCATCAAAATAAGTTTAATATTTTGATCCTCATATAAGTATTTTGTTTAATAGGTACAAAAGGGAAACAAGGACTAACGAAGGAGGTACAAAAACAACGAAGGCGAAAAGCTTGCAAAGCAAAAGAGGAGGAGGATTTTTGTTTGAAAACACAATGTGTTTTTTAACACTTTGATCAAAACTACTTCACAAAACGAAAACGAAAGGAGGGAAAGATTTTTTCTTTTCTTTGAAAACACAATGTGTTTTTTAACACTTTAAGTGTTTGATCAACACTTCACGAATTTGTTTTCCTTTTCGTTTTAGAACATTAGTTTTCAATTGGGGCTAAAACGAACAATTTCATTTTCATTGCAAAGGGCTTAAAACGAACCTTAGAACAAACTTACTAGATTTCGTTTTGGTTTAAAATTGAACAAGGCAAACTTCACACTTGATTTTGGTGCTTAAAGTGAAGTCATCATTGCTTTGA
>VDFB02221123.1:0-14106 GCA_007258455.2 Sequoia sempervirens | reverse complement strand
CAGCAACCCGGATTCTTCAATATTCTGCAATGTGATTTGATTCATGCCTTCTAGCTGCTCCAAATCAATCACTGGATTTACTTGGTGTAAATTTGTGTCAACTGTTTTCAAGTAATCATGGAGTAAGACCGTCTTGGTCTCGTATTGTACCTGGGAGTACTGCATCTTGAAAAACTTAAAGATTGACTATAAGCTTGACCTTGTTCAGATGATTTTCAGAAACCCTTGAAAACATACTGGTAAGCAAGTATTTTTCTAGAAAAAATCTGGCACATGGGTTTTGTTCGTGCTTCAATGTTGAACAAACCTTGTTCCTCAAAATTTTGATTCTGAAACTTTTTCAGAAAAATCCCCAAAAATAGGGGTAGCAAGTTTGTTGATTTTGGAAAATTTGGCCGAGATGGGTTTCTAAAATAATGTCAATCAACCTCTGATCCGGGATTCGAGATAGCCTGTTGCTTTTTCTGTCAAATGCAAGAAAACCTAAGACCAGAAGAGAGGAAATAGACAGAAGGTGGATTGGAAGTTTTATCTGATTTCTTGAAAAAAAACTATCTCTGGATCCAATCCTCAAAATAGCAATCCTCTTCTGCTTCAGATCTGCAAGAAAAATTGAAGAACGGATGAAAACCTTGTTCAGATCTATCAATGGCGTCCTTGAGAGCTTGTGGCTGATCTTGATCTCTTAACCTGCAATGAAATAATGAAATGGGACGCCTTCACCTTGAATATATATGTTTAAGCTTCAGATCCACAAATTTGGGGACCTAACTCAAGCTCAAAAGGTGATTTTGGCTTGATCTAAAGTTGAAAAGGTGATTTCCACCAATCGTGGAGCGTTTTAGCCAACTTTAACTCAAAAAGCTCTTGACTTTAGTCAACAATTTACCCTTGACTTCTTTAGGCGTCCCTTTTGGTTTCTTGCTGATTTTTAAATATTTATTCTCCTGAAAGCCCTCCGTTTGATCCTGAATCTAGCGTTGTCTGTTGATCCTGAGATGTCGCGGACACATTCACTGCGGAGCTGGATCCAAACTGGAAAGAAGTGCCTGGGAGACATGATGATGAAAAGCTGAGTTTAGGGCTTCAAAAGGATGGGCGCCTTTTCCAAGGAAAGGCGCTTTTGCTAATGCCTTAGTGAATTTTCAAACTTCGTTCTTCAGCCTTTTGAAATGACCTCTTGTGCTTTGATCTGGATTTCTCGTTGATCAGAGAGTCAGATGATTTCGCTTGATGCTTCATCAGGTACCCAGCTCTGTTCTATCACGAATGACTGACTTCAGAAAACCTGGATCTTATTTTAGGGTTCCTTTATTCAAGGGCGCCCCTCCTTGAAAAGGGCACTTTTACCTTTTGGCCTGATCATCTTTATCTGAAAATTTGTCTACTTTGATCCAGATTATCCGTTGCCTGCCCTGTCAGGTGTTGGTGTTTGCAGTTGCGTTTCCGAGATCTACTTGGGCTGAGAAGGTTATCCTGGGAAGCCTTTTGTCATTTATCAGCATCTGCTTGTCAAGAAAGAAGGGCGCCTTTCTTTTGAAAAGGCTCTTTTTCCTTATAACTTTGCCGTTAACTGTGGTTTCCTGATATTTCCTCAACTGCCTCTTTTTGCTTCGTCAGCAGTTGCTAGTGATCTATTCATCGGATGATCTGGATATTTGTTTCACTGTTGAGTCAGTAATCAAACGTCGAGAATGACTGCTTCGGATGATCTTACTGACAACATTTGACCCTCAAAGATCATGGGCACCCCTGCTGAAAAGGCTCTTTTCAGATTTTGAGTTCTCTCCTTCGTAACGTTTCCAGAGTTAGTCAAATTTTGACCTTTTTCACTTTCAGGAATCTCCTTCATCAAACAGCATCATTTTTTACCTTTTCTGCCATGGTTGCATCGTTGAAGCTTTTGAGTTTAACTTTCAGCACCTAGTACTGGCCAATCTGCCATTAATGGCTGCAGAGGTTCTAACTTTGTTCCTGAAAAATAGAAATAGACCCACCAGAGTAAAACATGTCTTTTGATGATTCTGACTTGACCAATGTGATCGTGAAGTCTTTTAATCCTATCAAAAAATCATTTTCGAATATTTCTCTCGAAGGTCCTATTTTTGGGGGTTTCCTGAAAATAGGGGCGAAAAACCCTAATTTTCAAATTTTCAGAATTTTGCACGTGTGTTCTTGACAGAAACCCACCAAGATTCTATAATTGGTTTGACGTAAAACTAACTTAACATGGCATTTTAACAAGATTTAGCTCAATTTATACAAAATGCCAAAAAATTAATTTTGGGTACAACAATGTGAAGACTATTTACAACAAAATACTAGTATTTTATTAAATGAGTGTCGATATTGACAAAATGAAGGTGATTTATTTAACATCCTTTCCTTCCAAGGGCCCCTCAAGTCAATTGCATGTATCTGACCAGTCAGGTGCTTAGCTCGTATTCCCTTCAAGAACATGAACAGGTGGCTGTGGATTGCCCTTTTTTTATTCATGTTCTATCTTTAATGTACATTGTCTGTCATGAATATCATAATGCATGTACTTTAGACTATATAATACATATGATGCTTTTAATTGGGAAAAGAATTTACCTTCAGCTGTAATTCAGCAATTAATTTACATTTGGCAGTTGAGTCTTTATCTTTTCATGTTCAGCTATTGGTCTATTTTTAATGTATCAACATTATTAAAACTTTTTCATTATCAAACAATAAACATTTCTTAATGTATCTTGTTGAATCAAATAGAAATATGATATGAATCTCCTTTAAAATGAAAATAAATTATACAATTAATTTTTCTTAGATTTTTTATTATTTTCAATTTTATGAATTGATTTTCATTTTCAAATGTAGTCATTTTCTCTCTCTAAGTTTCCATCTAAATAAAAATACAGGAAATTTTTTAAGATATTTTCTTTGCCATATGGTATTTTAGTTTTGTATCAAGCAGCTTTTAACCTTGTAAGAAACCAAACGATTATTGTTCATCTACCTCACTCCTTTTTTTCAAATTCAAATTGTAGCTTTTCTGTTATGACCATCAAACCAAAAGTATTGTTAATCATGACATTAAGGTTGTGTTACATTCTTTTTTAATGTTTATTTTTTACATTAATCTAATAATTTTATAAATTGCTAAGATAACTGAATATTCACATGTAGGTAACTTTGCTTTAACTACTGGAATGTCGAAACCATAATAAAGTCGCTAACCTTAAAACACTACTTAGAGTAATTTTACATATTGTAATAACTCATTGCACATTCTATATAAAATGAGTAGTTTGTATGTCAAAAATTTAGAAAAAAAAATTCTGCGATAGGCATTGAAAATTCATGAGACTAACCTCCCCGTGTCACCATATCCTAAAGATTTTATGGGTTTGAAGTGTTTCAAACCTATTTGCTCACCCGCTTCCAAAATCTGGAACATAAAGTACGTAGTTGTTAATAAAAGTAAATTTTAGGGCATTAGTCTTCACCTATTAGTATGTTGTACTTTCTTGGTCCATTAATCAGGGTTAGTTTGAATATTCCCACAACTTTATACAGATCTTAATTTTATAAATCAGCCATAATTTTTGGCATTCCTACTTCTACCAGAATAAGGTGTTTTCTTTGTTGAAGTTATTTCTTTCCAAAAGAATTTTATTAAAAAGATTCATGGTAAACATAGAAAGTAATGTAAATTTCTTGTAATAATATTTTTTTGTTATTATGAACTTAATTGTACAATCCATAGAAGCATAAAATGATAAAAAATCAGGAGCAATTGTGAATCTGGTTGAAGGTCAAATTTTTGTAGACAGAAGTTGCAGATTGTGGAAAAAGTGACAGGAAGTTTTTTTGACAATTTTCAGTTGACTATCATTCAGATTGAAAAATAGCAAGTTTACAGATATTTTGGTGAGCTTGACCAATATTGACCTTTTTTCACAATTTTTCTGATTTTCTGGAAAACCTCAACCCTATCTCGTTTATTTTTATTTTTTGCAATTTTTGCCATCTTCCTGATTTTTATTTTTTTTAATCTTAAACCAGTTTTTTCTTTCTAAAATCACAAATTTGAAAAAATATTTTATCTTTTTGTTTGCTGAATTATTCCTAAGAACTATTTTTGCTACAATGATACGAGCAATTGCAGCTTCTCTACTATTGTTGTATATCCTATGATAAGTTGAAAAAATATGTACTATTTCTTGAGATGCTGAGTTCTTACAATTTCATGGATAAAAATTGATTTGGGAATGCAAATGGTAGTTGTTTAGGTATCCACATCCTTGCTTTCTATTAATCATTGGCACCAAAATATCATAAAGCATTATCCATCATCAACATTCTTATTTTCAAAAGAGGATGAGGAGGAAGGATGGTGAACCTTCTATCTCTTTGGCCTTTCAACTTAATTTAATCTAGCATCACTAATGTTCCAATGTATCTACTTTTATTGTAAGTCGTATTGGCATATGTGTCTTATCTTGCTGTTTGATTCTAATTTTGATATAGGTATCATACTTCAAAAATGATGTTTTGAATTGACACCAAAATATTTAATGGTTTTTAGGATACATTTACCATGATTTCATATTTGAAGCTATAGTTGCATTTTATTTTCACTATTTTCACTATATATATAATATCCCCTTCTCAATGATCGCTCTAGATGGACTTATTAGCATATTTAATTCCTATAGGCTATAGTATGAATAAGGGAATTGGTTTATTTAATTATCTAATGTTACCTAGCAGGAAAAAGTACAATTATAAGGTAATGTTAAAGAATTAATGAAAGGTGTTATAAAGTGACTTTGGGAAATATTTAAAAAGTAACTTTATAAAGTCATTTTATTTATTTTAATTAGTGGGAAAAAGGAAAGTGATATAAAAGGTGGAATTGGGGCTCATTTGTACTACACTTGCTTATTTTCTCTAATTCACATTTTGAGGAGCTTTTTGGAGTTCTTGGCTTTGGGGAACAAAAACCTTATGGCGATTAGTTTTGGGGGTGAAATGATTCCACCCTATCTAGTTTGAGGGGAAGATCATTCAGGTCTTTCAGTTGTGCGATACTGCTCAAGTTTGTGGGTCTCCATTGGAGACAAACTTTGAGATAATGATAATATCCTTTGCATTTAGAGTTTGTGGTATTAATAGTTCGTCGCTCTATTTGGGAGTGAATATGGGTGTTGATTTTCATTCACAGATTTAGGTGTGAGTCTTGGAAGGAGTTTATGGTGTTGGTCATGGGATTCGTAGACAATCATATTTTTGAGTTTGCATTGCATGCTATAGAGTTTGGTGTGAGACTGAAGGTTATGCATTTATCTGACTTGGGCGAGAGGATTGGTATCAGAAATTGTTGCATTTTCTTAGCTAGGCATGAGGTATTTCTGTGTTTGTGACTACTATTCTACTTTGTTGTTGCCTCCATTCTGCATTACACAGTTACCATATCAATTGGCGTGATTTTTTGGAAGCTGGTCGCTAGGAAAAGGACTGAACACAATAGTTCTGGGAGGTCGCTATTATCACAAAAGTCATTTACAAAAGTCGTGGTCCATGTAAATAATGATGCCTTCCTTTCCTATCAGCAACAGTCCCTATTTTAGACACCTATTGTTGTTGCAACCTGAGGGTCGGTTTGGCGTGAGGAGTGCAGCTAAATGTGTGTGTTTCATTGTTGTTGTTGGGCATGATAGGTTGCTAGGCATGATAGATTGCTAGGTGTGGTATTGTGCTAAGGTCGACCTACATCAAGTTTCCCTAAATGGTATTTCTATGTTGACTATTCTATGTATTTCTAAGAATAAATATTGCTGCCCTTATTGTATTTCAAACATATGTACTAGGACTTTTCCCTAACTACTGCAAATCTATTGAATGACTACAATCTGAAACCTATTATGTGATGAAAACTATGTATTGAAGTTGTTATCATGATTGCAAACTTCCATATGAGGCTACCATATGTCTATCAGAATGTCTCCACTCATGGCTCTTTATGGGTATGAGGCTCCTAGCTTTGTTGATTTGTTGCTTGGTGATAGCAAAGCCCCTCAAGCGAGGGATATGTTGCAGCAGAGACAAGACATTTTGGAGTCATTGAAAAACAATCTCCATCTTGCACAGAATCAGTAGAAGCAATACTACTGATAACAGCCTTACAAAGTGAAGCAATCTACAAATTACTATGAGTATTAGATGTCCAATTCACTCCAAAATGATAAGAGATAATCACCACAATTAAGCAAGCTAATCTACTATGAAAAACAAGCCAAAATAGAAGCTTATTACCAATCTGATATGAAGTCGCAGCACTCAAAAAACTCAAACCAGCAAGCTCAAATCACACCAAAATGCTCCCAACTCTACCAATACTCCTCTAAATGGCATGAAACAAAGTGCAAATGAAGCATAGGAGTTGGGTGCCCAAATCCAAAACATGAAACTGCAGCAAGCAACCTCTGATATTTTATGCACGCATTCTGAAGCACTACAGGAAAGGTACGGCCTCCTCGCCTAGGGCGACCAGCTCTAGTAAATTCGAAACTTCACCAAAAATTATGAAACTTTCAGCAATGAGGTGCCTAAGGTAGCTGAAAACATATAACCAATACCCAAAACAAGCAAAAAATTACTCAATGAACTACAAGCCAAAACGTGCTCCAGCTAGCACCAAACCAGCAACATTAAAAACTGAGAAATCACACCAAAACTCATAAAACACCAAAGGTAATCATCTTCAATATGCTCAATCTGCTCTTCAGTGTAAAGAACAGTCTCAAACTTAGCTAGGTGTTATCCTACAAGTATGAAACTAAGGGCGCTAGGAGGTATGCATTCCTCAAAGCAAGGGTCTGTAGAAATTTTGGCAGCACTTCATTATATTTTCAATGGATCCCCTCAAATGAAGCCCAACACTCTTATTTATAACTTTCTCCTCAAATTCAAAACCATTTTCAATCCAATTAGAGCGCCCAAGATGAAATTCACATTAGACTTGAGTTTGCATTTGAATTTCATGAAGCTAGGCATCCAATACACATGAAGGTTATATCTTAATAAAATGCAACTATCATAAGTTAGGCATCCAAAACTCTTTAAGTGAAATAACCTTAATAAAATGCAATTATTTTCTCCAAGATAGGCATCCAACTTTTCCTTAGCAATATTTCACTTAAAAAACATTTACACTCACCAAATGAAGCTCCCAACTCAAGCACTGACTTTCCAAAATGAACTCCAAGAGTGTTGGAGACCAAACTGTCCTGCCAGATATAGCCTCTACACTAAACTACTGAACCCCTGCCAAAAATAACACTGCTAAAAATAACACTTACTATAAATAGCATACTGCTAAAAATAGCGACTTAAAATGCATTTTAACCACAAACTGAGCAGCCATCATAACTTACTAAAAATAGTAAGTCTGGAAAAGTTGTCTAATGCAGATGCATATCATACCACTACGAACCTCTCTAAAAACCCATAAAGAATCCAGAAACTAAACTGCAAAATTCCAACATGCAAACCCTTGAATCCACAAAAGAATCCTCCAAGCAGCTGTAAACCCTAATTTCCACTTTCGACTAGCCTATGGTGTAATGTTCCCTTCTCAGTAGTGAGTAGTACAGTGGCCTGTCAGCCTATTCCAAAAGCCTGTAGGATCGTTGGAGGTAAAATTAGGGTTTTTGGTTGTTTGGAGGTTTTTAGCATTTTTGGGGGTTTGCATATTGGAGTCTTGGAATTTGGTTTGCGGATTCTTTCTGGGTTTTCAAAGAGCTTCGAAGTGATAAGACATGCAAATGCAGTGAGCAACTTTTTTGAATTTACTATTTTTAGTAAGTTCTATTTTTGGAAGTGTTTCGGTTGGCAGTAATCCAGTGTGTTTTTCACTTCAAGCAAAGCAGTTGAGTATTTGTGATTTTGGCTTTTGAGGTGCATTTTTAAAGAGATGGATTATTTTAAAGTCATTAACGTTTTAATTTCATATTGGCCCCTTGGCCTACGTTATGACTTTAAGTTGTTTTAAAATGTGGCCTTGGAGGGTGGATGCCTCATGATGAGGAAATTAAATATTTTTATAATGTTTATTGAGGCCCCTTGCTTTGGACACCTAGGAGAAGGTGAATGAAGTTTGTTTTAAAAATTAAAATATTCCAATGAGGCTTGGGCGTCCCCTTTTGGAGGGAAATTATGGAAGCTGAAGAGTCGCCTCAACATCTATTTAAGCAGGCCTTTGCTCATTCATTCATCATCCATTGTCTATCATATTGAATTGTTGCCGAAATGATTTCAAGCTTATGGCTTCAAGGAATGCATACCTCCTAGCAAGGATTTAGTTTCGTGTTTGAAATATAACACCTAGTTGGATATGAGACTGCTTCTCATTCAAAGATAGCAAATTGAGCATCATTGTTGGTTATTTTGATGATTTTATCAGTTTTGTGTTTGCTGGTTTGGACATGGCTGAAGCATGTTTTCAATTACATATCATTGTGTGATTTTCATTTCATTGTGGGTATTTGTTCAATCCATCTCTATGCTTTAGGCAACCCTTCTTGCAAATTCTCAGATTTTATTGTGAAGTATTTATTTTCTTAGAGAGGTCACCCTTCCTCCTTGGCTCATACCTTCTCTCAAGTTTGGCATTGGGATTTGAGCCCTTCATTTGATGGTTGTTTTGCATTGTTTATCTTATACGTGCTGGTCGCCTCGCCCCTAGGGGGTGTTTGCTTCAATTTGGAGAGCTTTGAAAGTGTTTTGTGAAGTAAAATAAGCATTTTGGTAGTATAGTTGATTGCTGGTCTGAGTTAATAGTTTGTTGGTCTCTTATATCAGACCTGATTATTATCGTTTCATGCTATATCTCCTTGGTGTTTCTATTCACATTTGTAATTGGAGATATAGCATAATCATTGTATTGAATTGGAGGAAGATTCTATTGAAAAATCATTGTAATAAGCACATTGTAATTGCTGGTTTCAGTAGTACTGAATCAGCCTCTTTACTTTCAGTATCTTTCTTTTAGTTTTACTACTCCAGTTGAATAAGTGGTTGAGTATTTCAATTTTGAATAATTGTAATAATTTCCCCCCACTGAATAAGTGGTAGTGCAGAATTCATGGCTGGTTCACTGCCTACTCTTTCATTTTCAGCATTGTAATTCAGTTCAGTTTATTGCTAACGATCCCCAACACCATATGCTATCACCTCACCTTCATTGGGATCTTGGTGAACATTCTTGGTGAGGGTTACTTTCCAAGCTGATTATCTTTGGAGCTAACTGTCATGTCCCCTTCTAGTTGACATCTCTCAGAGCACAGGATTAGCCTATTATGCGACCCTCGTAGGCTGATGGGATGGATAGAGGGTCATGATGTAGCTTGGCTTGGCTTCAGTTGTCAGTATATGATCAGTTGGCTTTCGTTCAGGCTCATTCGGACACTTCTAGCCTGAGTTGCTATTTTTAGCAGTATTTGGCACTCAGCGTGGGACCCCTGCTATTTTTAGCAGTATGGATGGATCACGTGCAGAATCACTTCCTTATTCGTCAGCTTCAGACGGCTCGTGCATCGGGTGAATATTGAGAGAGATATTAATATTTAATTGAATTAATTAAATATTAATTAACTGGAGCATATAATATAAAGTTGTAATATTTTAATATTATGACTTAAGTGATTTTAGCTGAAGGGGTCGCCCATCATGGAAGGGGCCATTTGTGATATTAAATTATAATGAAAAATTTGGTCAGAGACTATTGAATTAATTAAACAAGAGAAGTCGAATTTTTAATGATTCCCTATCTTTAAGGAATTCGCACTTTTCATGAGTATAAGGCATTTGCTTGGAAATTCGAGCCATTATGTCATTGTGAGTTGAAAATTGATCAAGTCTTGACCAGAGCACGAAAGCCAAGGGTTTCAGTCTCAGAGCATTGGGGAACGAGCCATCTCCAGTGAAAGCGATTCAGAGGGTGTGAAATATCATCCGATTTATTGCCAGGCAGAGGGATTTCTTCATTCAGAAGAAATTACAGAGCATTCACAGTTGATTTACTTTCAGAGATTTCTATTGGGGTTTCATCTAGAAAGCATATTATCATTAAGGCGTCTATTTATTGAAGTCTGGAGAAGCTACAGAGGGCCGTACTTTTCCTTTTAATGCTGCTGCTGTTACAGCCGTACTTTCTACAGCAGATCCGTACTATTTAAAAGGCCGTACCTTTCAGCCATTGCAAATCGCCCTCTTTCTTCATCATCTGGTGTCATTGATTGGGGCGCAAATATCAAGGGATTCGTTGTGTAGCATCTGGCAGAGGAGAAAGAAGATTATCCTTGAAGCCGTACCATCTCATGTTGTTCAAGGCGGCTGCAAAAATCTCAGGTTTTTAATAAAGCAAGTTGATATTTTTTCCTTTGCATGTTACCAGATCTTTATTGTATTAAATTCAGAAGGTCAATAAATGATTTGCCATCCTTAGATCTTGTATCTTCTATTCATAGAGGCAGTATAGCATTTTTATTGAATTTATTATCAATTTCTATCAAAATTGCATTAGTTCTTTATTGCACAAAAAAACCAAAACAGTTAAAAAACGCAAAAACAAACAAAAAATAGTCAGATTCAGAAACAGGGGAAACAAGGGGTTTCTACAGTGGTATCAGAGCTAAATCCTGCCATCCTAAGGGTTTAGCAATCTTATGCAGTCACAACAGATTGGGTTTCATAGGTATTACACACGCAGACGAGCCTTGATTGACAGGCAACAGGGTTCGATCCAACAGCCGAAAAACATGGCTGACAAAACAGATGTTCCTAGAAATGATATTCCTCAAAACCCTAGAGATCAGGACGATGCAGAGGTTCTACTCGCTCTTAGAGATTTACGAGCAGGTCAACGGTAGTCTAATGATGTATTGCAGCAGTTGACAGTAGCACTTCAGAGATTGGGTACTCCGAGGAGACCGTCACCACATCGTGACGAGGACAGGAGTGATGCAGGATCACGGAGAGCTCCTAGGACAGCTTCGCGGATAGCAGACAGGCCCACTAGGCCTACGTTTGCGAGACAAGAGGCCGATGAGGCTATGGCAGGTGAGGAGTAGGAGGAGTTGTTCGCAGACACACTTATGGCAGCGAACGAGGAGTGGGAGTTAGTACCACCTGATGTCAGAGAGAGGATTTCCTTTGACAGATTAGTTACACAGAGGAGAGAACATCACAAAGGTCGACAGGATTGGAGACCTAGATATCAGAATAATGATTTGAAGCATGCAACCAACAGGCTCAATCTAGCGATGTTCGATGGTAGTGGTAAGGTGATAGCCCAGGCATGGATTAGTAAGCTAGATACATTCCTCACACTGCGTCCGATGGCTGAGAGAGATGCTATTCGATATGCGACACTGCATCTTGAGGGAGTAGCTTACGACTGGTGGCACCACGGGATGGTGACACTACAGCATGACCGGATCACATCATATCAGGAGTTTGTTGACAGGTTGGTGGAGCGGTTTGACAGGAAGGATCCAAAATCCTACTTCAGAGACTTAGCTCAGTTACGACAGAGTGGCAGTTTGGAGTCTTATATTGGTGACTTTCAGAAGTTATCAGTTATGGTTCCGAATATTTCAGAGAGATGATTAGTAGTGCTCTTCATGGAGGGATTGACGGAACCATTGAGAGGCTGGATCAAAGCCTTTGATCCTCCTTCATTACAGGAAGCGATGAAGAAGGCACGTAGTATGGAGTTGGCAGCACCTTCCAGTAGATTCAACTCCAGAGGTTCTTCTTCTTTCAAGGACAATAAGGGCTTTAACAGAAACAGAGAGAAATCTGATTTTAACAAAGAGAAATCAGATTTCAAGAATGATTCAAAGGGTAAATCAGCAGCACCACCTTTGGATCGAGAGGCCCTTAACGATCTACGCAGGAAGAAGCTTTGCTTCTACTGCAAGGGTCCCTATGATGCCAATCACGATTGTCCTTTGAGGCCTAAGGGCAAGGAAAATCGAGTGATGTGGGCGTATTATGAGGATTCGGAGTCAAAGAATTCCGAACAGCAGGAGAGTTCTGAGGAGTCAAAGCCAGAGGCTTCAGAGCCTAAGGCAGAGACAGAGTCAGAGCTTCAGATACAGGAGGCACACTTATCTAGCATTCAGCAGGAGGGCTCATTCAGGATTCGTGGAGTGTTAGCAGGACAGAGGGTCATTACCCTTCTGGATACAGGAGCCACACACAATTTCATAGATGCTAGATTTGTTGAGAAACGCGGACTCATCACTGAGGAGTTCGAAGGCATTAGAGTTAAGGTGGCCGACGGGTACACTCTTAGGTGTGAACGCATGATCAAGGATCTCCCCTTACGCTTGAACAATTATGAGTTCAAGGCTGATTACTACGTAGTGAACATGGGAGACATTGATCTAGTCTTGGGCATGAAGTGGCTTCATTCACTGGAGGAGGTCACTCTTCGACTCAAGGACATGGAGATCCGTTTTGATGTTGATGGGAAGACACACATCCTAAAGGCAATTCGGGACAGCAACATCCAAACAATTTCTTTCCGTCGGATGGAGAGGCTCATGCGACACGACATGGTAGAGTGGGCTGCCAAGTGCACATTGGCACCTATACAGGAGGGACAGCAGAAGACTGAGTATCATCCGGACATTCAGCAGTTGAGAGTCAAGCATGATAAGGTATTCAGTGATATTCCACCAGGGAGACCTCCAGACAGGGGCATTGAGCACATCATAGAGCTCGAGGAGGGCGCTAAGCCCGTTATGATAACTCCTTACAGGCATCCTAAGAGGTTGAAGGATGAGATAGAAAAGACAATAAAGGAGTTACTTGCTATGGGTCACATTCGACCTAGCAAATCACCATTCGCTTCTTCGGTTGTTTTGGTAAAGAAGAAGGATGGAACATTACGCATGTGCATTGACTACAGAGTCCTGAATAAGAGGACGATTAAAAACAGGTATCCAATACCTCGTATAGACGAGCTTATTGACGAGCTCCATGGTGCATGTTATTTCACTAAAATAGACTTACGATCGGGGTATCATCAGATCAGGGTTCGTGAGCAGGACATTGAGAAGACTGCCTTCCATTGTCATTGTGGGCACTTCGAGTTCGTAGTGATGCCATTTGGGCTCACTAATGCTCCAGCTACATTTCAGTCCACGATGAACAGGGTTTTTCATTCATTGCTGAGGAGATTCGTATTGGTTTTCTTCGATGATATCCTTATATACAGCAGGACTTGGCAGGAGCATCTGGCTCACCTGGAGACCGTGTTGAGTATTCTTGAGAGGGAGTCCTTGTACGCCAAGGAATCCAAGTGTGACTTGGGGATGACCGAATTGTTATATTTAGGTCACATTATCAGTGCAGATGGAGTGCGGATGGATCCTGAAAAGATCCGCGCCATTATTGACTGGCCTACACCGGCAAACCTGACACAGTTGAGAGGGTTTCTAGGTTTGTGTGGGTTCTACCGCAGATTCGTGAATGGTTATTCACGACATGCAGCCCCTATGACAGATTTACTGAAGAAGGGTGCATTTATTTGGACTCCTGAGGCACAGGGATGTTTTGAGAGATTTAAGGAGTTGATGACTACATGCCCTGTTTTAGCACTACCAGACTTTACGAAGCCTTTTGAGCTTCAGTGCGATGCATCAGGTGAGGGCATTGGTGCAGTGCTTATGCAGGACAAGCACCCTATTGTGTACGAGAGCCGAAAACTCAGAGGGCTAGAGAGACTTTATAGCATTTATGATAAGGAGATGCTCGCTATCATGCATGCATTAGAAAAATTTCGGCAATATCTTGTTGGCAGCAAATTTTGCATTAAAACTGACCATAACAGTTTGAGACACTTCTTGGGGCAGCAAGATCTCAATGATCGTCAGCAGAAGTGGGTCAGTAAATTGCAGGCCTATGACTTTGATATCTCGTATATTGTTGTACCCAAACCAAATTTTTTTTTTGCTTCATCAAGGCATTTTGTATTTAAAAGTCTAAATCTTGTTAAAATGTTGTAAAACACAGTTTTGGGCAATATCAAGCATGGAGTTTTTGTCAATA
>VDFB02221119.1:0-22824 GCA_007258455.2 Sequoia sempervirens | reverse complement strand
GCATGATCTTCTTTAGGGGA
Source organism: Sequoia sempervirens (assembly GCA_007258455.2). NCBI lineage: Eukaryota > Viridiplantae > Streptophyta > Pinopsida > Cupressales > Cupressaceae > Sequoia > Sequoia sempervirens. The sequence continues at coordinate 22,804 of VDFB02221119.1, read as the reverse complement.
TCCATCAGCTTGAGTTGTTTGTAGCAGAGGGCAAGTCGAAGGACTTGATTCTCGTATCTTAGTTAGTAGTTGAATATGACAACATTGTAGCAGATAAGGATAAAAGGAAGGTTTTTGCTTGGAGAGAACAACATCTCTTCAAGGTGGAAACGTATGAAAGAATCTCTACAAGGATGGTTGCACTCAAAGTGGATGTTGATGGAGCTCTCAAACTCATCAGTGGGTTTATCACTTAGATCCTGTGCCACCATCTTCTTGAGGATGGTACATACACTGAGCTTGATGCAGTCCAGACCGAGTTTGAGAAGCTTGTTCGTGATAGTATTGATGGAGATCCTGTGGCGTCCAAGTTGGATCACTTCTCAATGATGACAACTAGTTTCAACAAGGCAACTGAAGAGGTCAGAGAATGCATGAGGATGATCAAAGATGGTGAGAAGGAGCTGAACAGGAAGTTTGTCATCGTGGATAGGGTCAAGGTGCTAGAAGATGAGACAGTCGACTAGTTTCTGGACGAGGTGATAGCTCGTGATGGCTTGGAGTAGTCAGTCAGTTAGATCTTGCAGTTATTCCGAAGGATAGAGTCAGAAGCAGCAGTTAACTTACATCAGTCTTGAGTTCTAATTGCTGATTTTATGCATGCTTATCTCATCCTCAAAGATATTTTTGGAGGAGTTTAGACTTTCAGTTAGGATCAATTAACTGATGTTAGTTATCAGCGAACTTTCATTTCAATAAGGACTTGCATGTTGAATATGTCCATTAAGTTTAGTTTTGTTTCGGTTAATTGATGGTAGCTTTCTAGTTAACTGTATAGTTTCATTTATTTAGGTTTAGCAATAAATCTTGCATGCTTGCAAGACTCATGTTAACTCAAGGTGACTTTAGGGTTTCCTACACCTTGAAGTTCTATAAATAAGACCACCCTTGCTCATTTGTAATTAACTTTTGCACGTGATAGCATACATGCTGAGCACTTACCTGTAGTATTGCTATTTTGTATTTGTTCAAGAACTTTTATTGTGATAATAAATAGCTGAACCGCCTTACCTGAATGTTATTATTATGGTACTTGTTCACCTTAGTTAAATATAATTGTTGGTTTGATTGTTCATTGTGTGAGTGTCTTGTTTATACAATTTTTTGTCCCAGTTATTATTTCATGTTGTGATCAATAAGCTTTGTACAACTCGGATAGGAGTCGTCTCCTCCTTGGGAATTTAGAAGTAAGGTTTATCGTGTGTTGTTGTGATTAATAATCTTTGTTTCATATCTACACCTTGGATAGGACCATCTCCTCCTTGGGAATTTAGAAGTGGAGATTGTCGTTTGATGTTGTTGCCAATAACCTTTCTTTCAGCCTACACCTTGGATAGGAGTTGTCTCCTCCTTGGGAATCCTGACTTAAAGATTATCGTATACCATTCCCTACTCCTAAGTCCTCATGCTCTGTTTCTCTGAAATATGCCCCTTAATTTTTCTTTGAATTTTCACAACACAAACCGGCACTATGCCAATTGATTAGCGTTAGCTTCTAAAAGATAATTAAACTAAATGAACTCAACGCCAAGAATGTTCACCAAGATCCTTTGGAAGGCAAGGTGATAGCATATGGTGGAGGAAACTAAGCTACAATTGGAAATTGAATTTCAACTAAATGCAAATAGGCGGTGATCCAGCCATAAGAGTTTCCATACTACCACTTAATTAGTGGGTGGAAAACATTACAATTCAAAACAATTCATCCGCTTAGCGGGCATCCACTCAACAGTGGGGATTCATCACTTAAATAGTGGGTGAATGATGAAGATACAAAATTAATTTTCTCCACATTGGTGGTAAACCATCCAGGGGTTACAATGTGTAAAATTAAAACACAAGTAAATGCAGAAAATTAATGACTAGAACAGTACTACTGTTTACAGTCTTAAAATGCAAAACATCTGCAAGTAACAAGTGCCAAATACAATGATTTTTACGATGGAATCTGCTCCAAACTTCTACAAAGATTATGCTCTATCTCTGATTGCAAATGTGAGTTGAAAGACTAAGAAATAAAGCATGATAAGAGAAATAATCAGGTCTGATTTCCAAACCAACAAACTGAAATAACTAGACCAGCAACTAAATCAAATCTTCTTCCAAACAGCTTATATCTTCTTCAAATTTGTTCTAGAATTCCATTGAACCAAAATGCAGACCAGCAAGCAAACAATCATTCAAATGCTTATATCACTTACCAAAACTCCAACAAACGCTCTCCAAACTTCGATCTCAGCTCCCAAAGGACAAAATGTCCAACATATAAAGATTTAGCAATGCAAATAAGCCACTTTAGACCAAGCTTGAACTCCAATGTACCTCCAGGAGATAGTACGGCCCTAGAAAGAGGAAAATTTCTCTTGAAAGTTCCAGGCTGCAAATTAAAATCTGAAAATTGACTAGAATGGTCTCCATGAGCATAGAAACATATTGGATCAATACCCACAATGCATAAAAATTCTCTCAAGCAACTATGAATGAAAATCACTTTCAGCCATGCTTGAACCAGCAAACTCCAATCCAGAAATTATCACCTAAATCGTCACAATGAACTCAATATGTACTTCTGGATGAAGCACACTCTCAATCAACCATCTAGGGAACCATAGTTTCAGGCTCGAAGAATGGAGTAAAATTGCTAAGCTTCCCCTTAGCCAGGTTCTAAAATCAATTCAGTAGCATAACTTTACAGTATTTTCCAAAGATGAGAATGAATGAGCTAGGCATCAATAAATAGGCTCTTCAGCTGGAAAATGAATCAACTTGAAACTCCCACAAGAAACTCTTCAGCTTCCTCCAAGGGACACCACCTCTCATGTTGCACTTTATTTGAATTATTAAAACATTAACCATCTCCCTCTAGACGTCCATTTACAAGTTGCACAATAAAACATTTAATATAAATATTAAATGCTCAAATCAACCCCTTTATGTCCCCTTTTAAAAACAACTTGAAATTGTTGCCTAGGCACAAGGTACAAACTCAAATTATAAAATTGACTAAGTGTTGAAATTCAGTCCAAAGGAGAGACAAAAGCCAAAGCCAAAACCAACGCCCAAACTGATTCTGCCAGAAATAGAATGATGACTTGAGCTGAGCTGCTAATAATGCCACTGCCACAATAGACTTACTAAAAATAGCCAATGCCAAAAATAGTAAGTTAACTTCAAATTCAATAGAAGACCGAACTGAATAGCCTCACTGCCCAAAATAGAAATGTGAACTGCAGATGATTGAATTGTTGCTAGAATGATACTGCTATAAATAGAATTTACTAAAATAGTAAATTTTGAAAAGTTGTTCAACTCACTTTGCATGCTATATTATTGCGAAGCTCTCTGGAAATCCAAAAAGAATCCGCAATCCAAATCTCAAAACTCCAATGTGTTGGCTAAAAATAGCAAGTTCTGGAAAAGGTTGTCAAATGGAGATGTATGTCACACAATTCTGAAGCTCTCCAAAAACCTATAAAACTCCACCAGACATGCATCAAAAACTCCTACATGCAAACCTTCAAAAATGCTTCAAAACCCCAATGAGATAGGAAACCCTAATTTTACCTTTGACGAGCCTACGAGCTTCCGGAAATAGGCTATCAGTCACTGAAGGGCATATAGCTAAAATGGGGACATTACATTCTCTTGAGGAAATAGGATAGATTAAGCATTAAGTTAGTTGTAGTTAAAGATCTGCAAAACTAGAGAAAATCCTTAGTTGCAATGTATTAGGTTTTCTTAACCTTGTGCCTCTTCCAGCCGAAAGTCATATTGACGATGAATAGAGGTCATTTATACACTGAGAACACACACACCTGGCATTGAGCATTGACACCATTGACCACTGTTATCCTGACTGAGTTCAGGCCACATAATATTCATGACTTATTTGATTGTTTCGCCAAACCCAAAAAAAAAAATCAGGGTGGGACATTACATGTAGTACTACAAGTTTACTGTTGCCATTGTAGCCTCATGGTTTTTTCTTTATTCCAAGTGGTACCTTCAAGCGAACATTGTGCTCTTGGAACATTGCATGGAATAAAGAAATTGGGTGAAGAAGGAAGACAACTAGAAGTAGAACCCTTAGGGGTCTCATTAGTAGAGGAAAGTAGATGATGAATGTCTGGGGCAACAAAGGAATTTGTAGATAAGTAGGATTGGCATTCATCACCATTGTCATTGCTTCTATGTCCTCTTCTTTTCCATTTTTTTTTTTATGTCAAAACTAGTAGGTAGGGCATTCATTTATGCTGTAACCTCTTTGGTCACTTCAATGCATGCCTTCACATTTTGTCCAAATATTTTAGCAAGGTAGCATTTTAATCTATTGATTTCTCCCATCATAAGAAGTTCTTAAGCATTACAATGGACTTGGCCCTTGACATCATTTGACGTCCAATACTTATTTGTCCTCTTCTTTTTCATTTTTCTAATGCCAAAACTAGTAGGTAGGGAATTTCTCGTGTAACCTCTTTGGTCACTCAAGACATGCCTTCACATCATGTCCAAATATTTTAGCGAGGTGGCATTTTAATATATTGATTTCTCCTATCATAAGAAGGTTGTTAGCATTACAATGGACTTGGACCTTGACATCATTTAATGTCCCATACTTCCATGTAGGGTCTTTCCTATTGCTACTTTGTGTTGAACTTGGCATTGCTGATTTTAACATTAAAAAAATCAACAAGGTTTCAAGAAAAAATGTCTTGGCGAAGTGACAAATATTTATAATAGAATAGAATGAAAATACAAATAAAAAATGTTAGGAAATGATGGGGTAAAAATAGGTAGCATTTCCCTATGTTTTCAAATTTTGTACTTTGAAGGCACCTTAAAATCTCATTCCAAACCCTTCTCTTAGTGCATTTTGTCACTTGGATGCTAAAGATGTCTTTTGCTAGGCAAAGTAAGAGCATAAAAAGTAAAAAAAAAAAAAAAAACTACTTAAATGACAAATTGTGGGTTATTTTTTGTTTTATGTTGGGCGAGTCTTTTGTTAGGAAATTGTGATTCTTCCCTCAAAACTTGGTTGAGTCTTCATCCAAAACTTGCAAGTCCTTGTCGAGTATTACCCAAACTTGGCACATTAGTCACATTGACTTAGTGTGTCCGGTGTTGTACCCCAAATTTAAATTTTTGCTACACTTAGGCATTTTGAAGAAATGGTCAAAGTCTTGCGTAAATCTGTAAAAAAAGGTCGAAATTGAAAACTTGCATGTCATGCATGGTGCTCAAAAACTCAAAATTTTCAAAATATGAGGATCTAGGTCTGCTCAGAGCGACCTTGTCTACAAAACCCATATCTCAGTTTTTAGGCCCTAAATTTTAGGAAATTTTCTAAAAATAGAATTGTTGGCTTCCAGGGTTCAAACTGATTAGCTTAAAATACTTCCTCATCAAGCTGGTCTAGTTAGAATCATCAAAAGGTTAGTTTTTCACTGGTGGGTCTATTTTACTTTTTCAAAAGCTAAAATAGGAGCTCCGAGGTCATCAATGGAGGTTGGTCAATTGCTAGGTGTTAGATTTGACGTCTCAAGCACTACACAAATCAAGAAACGGCGACAGATGTTCGAAGAACAAAGAACGAAGGAGGGAAGCTGAAGGAAATCTTGAAAATCGCAAAATTTTGACTAAGTCTGGAGATGCTAGGCGCCCTTGCCTCAGTCAAGGTGCCTAGCTAGTCATGCCTTAGAATATTTTTCAATCTCGACAGTTGAAGCTCAAGGGACGAAGAACAAGTAATGAAGGAAAGTTGAAAATGGAGAATGAAAGCTATCTTTGGCAAGCTTAGGTGCCCCTGGTAGCCAGGGGTGCCCATCATTTCAAGGCCTCAAATGTTGTTATTAGGGTTTCATCATTCCAAGACAACTTGCTTAGAATTCCTCCGGCTTCGCAGTGAATCCAACAACAGGTCCATTGGATCAATCAGTTAGCCAGGATCGTCGATTGAACAAAGAAGTTTCATCAAAGGGCAAGAATGCAAATCATGAAAAACATGAAATATTCTTAGTCTGGGAACTTTGGGCCTCCAAGCTAGCCAGGGGTGCCCAGGGTTTTGGAGGACCTAATTCAAAGATTAGGGTTTGCAAATATGATCATTGTGCTCAAAATTTTGCAAGCTTCGCAGTGGATATCTCAACGAGTTCATTAGATTCTTCAGTCACCCGTAGTTGTAGATCAAATGGAGGATAGAGCATGGAGGACAAATTTGAAAGATTGAAAAAGAGCTAAAAATGGTTAAGTCTGGTGATCATGGGCGCTCCAGGTAGCTAGGGGCGCCCAAGCTTTTGGGTATTCAGAAAGTGAAATTAGGGTTTGGGATGCTCCAACAACTTTTCTTGATTTGAACTAGCTCTTCAAAAGTCAACTTAGCAATTTCGTCAGTTGTCAAGCTACAGTTATGTTAGATTGAGCAGGAGGAATAAAATCTCAAAATGATAAAATCAAAGCAAAGTTGAAAATCTTAGAAAAATATTCTAACTGCAGGAGGTTTAGATTGCCCTAGCTAGCTAGGAAGCCCACACCTGACCAGAGCACTTTCTAGGTAATCCTTCGGAGGTTATAGAATTAGTGGGGCTATCCATGAAGATCAATGAGTCAGGATCATGGACCTCTGAGCGGCTAAAGAAATGAGAGTCGTTTGAAGGAATAAAGAAGCGTGTAAAGAGTTGAAGAACATGAAAAATGGCTATGTCTGGAGGACTTTGCGGTGCCCTAGGTAGCGAGGGGGCTTAAGATTTTAAGGGCGCAAGTAGGTACATTTTTAGTGAGCGTTTGCCTCTGGAGAACAATCTTCTACGATTAGGTGAGCTTCACAGCTGAGTGTGGTGATTCATGGGATCAATGCAGTCACTGGGCGAAAGTCTGTCGAGGAGCATATTATGTAAAAGTTGAAAATTTCAAGAAAATGGCTAAGTCTACCAAGAAGGGCGTCCAAGTTTTCATGCCTTAGTAAAATTTTCAAAATTTCCTCATGCATCGTCCAAACAACGTCCACATTCGATGAACCTGCTCAAGATTGGCTTCAAAAGATTTAAAGCCGAAGAATAAAGCATCGTTTTCATCCTAAAAACCTATTTAAGATGGCTTTGTGCATTCATTATTCATATTTTGCAGGTGGCGTCCAAAGGAGGAGACAAATGATTTCTTCATTTCAAGATTTGAAGGCCAAAATGCGGTGCTTTTTCGAAGTTCTTCATATTTTCCATATCAGCTCACACAGAGGCTTGCTTTTTCATGCTTCAAATTTCCAGGGCATTAATTTTTAGAAGGGGGTCATCGTTTTCAATTTTCAACAATCTAGGTCAGCTTGGTTTTTGATTCTCTACAACTTTGAAAATGTTTTCCACTTTCAAGAACCTACTTTTTTACACATGTCCAAGAAACCCTTGTATTTTCAAAATCTAATCAAAATAGGTTGCCCAAGCCACGAGGCATGAGGAGAAGTACAAATTCAGCCCGGTGCCTCAAAGGGTAGAAGAAGCATCACCCATACGATCGTAGGCTCGATCTTCAAGTGTGTAGGAGCTTTCACTATTTGGGAGTTAGAGAAAGAGATGAAATGAGGAGCAGGAATTTCAAGAGGTAAACTGACCACCACTCTGGGAGCTAGATAGCCTTAGTGTCAACGCCCCTAGAAGAGAAAGTCAACAAGAGGAGGAAGAGGGGACGACAACAGACACTCGCTTCCAACAAATGATTGAAACAACATTAGAAGATGAGAATACTACAGGGCAAGAGGCTCGAGGTTCAAGAGAAGATGTTCAGCAGATGGAGATTGATGAGCCCCAACAAAATGTTGTTAGAGAAAAAGTACGCGAAGAGGAAGCAATAGAGGAGCAGCCCCTCATTATTTTTAATCTGCAACAGATGGTGCTAGATTGGCTAAAGGAGAGAATGAGAAAGGTTCTGAGGGAGTGACGGTGATCGGATGGATGAATTCTGAAACAAAATGTCAGTGAGCCACTAGAAAATAAAGAAACTAGGAAATATTTAGAAGATATCTGGATGAAGTTGAGGACTTCTGGCACACTTCATGGCAACTGTCCAGAAGTGAGTGTGGCCAAGAGATAGGGCTATACCTAAAAATTATGGTCCTCTGTGGAGCTAGGCCACACCCTACAAGAGCTCGGATAATTGAAGAATGTAACGACTCCTATCGGGCTTTGAAGGATAGATTGGTCAAAAGGAAAATACAAAAAAGTTGGAGGAGCATATGGGACTTTGATTGGTTGCTTGTACAGCACCTATACGTCCCAGGTGTGGGCGGAGAATCCAACAATTGATCTCTAGGCTTGAGAGAGAGTGGGTGGAGTAGCTTGCAAGATTTGAAGAGGATGGCTCAAGAAGCAGACGAGTGGGTTGGCAATGTTCGCACGGAGGCGGAGAAATTCATGGATGATCTCACCCATTCTTTTCAGCAAGCCTCCAACATTCTTATGCACATGGAAAATGTTGATCAAGCTTGGAGCGAAGCACACATTTATCGAGATAAAATTGTCCCTCGCATGGCAGCCTTGATGCATGTGCCCGTGCAAACTTTGGTCGAGGGAGGAGTAATTCAGGAGGGTGATAGGTATGATTTCCCCAGCTGGTATTCTTCAACATTCACTGGCTGAGGCTTCTTTGATACAGCACAAGTAGAGTCAGTTAGAGTTAGAAAGGCTATGGGAAACATATAGGAAGGAGTCTTGAACACACTTGAAGCCTTATTTGCTAAAAGGCTGACCCCAGAGGAGGTGACTGTAGATGGCCTAAGGAGCAGATTGGAGCCCTTCTTCTCTGACGTGAGTTCATTTGCCCAGGTGGACTTTGAAAACATTTCAACCTTCTCCAACATTATTCAAAGTACTCAGGATGCCTTAGAAGCTTGGAGAAAATCTTGTAATCGGCAGGGACAGGTAGTCACAGTGCTTGAATTCCAGCTCAACCACGTTCCGCCCATTTTAGTTCAGGAGGTTGAAGCTGTGTTGGCCAGATTCATAGAGTTTGTACTCAAGGAGAAGAACAATGGGAATGCGTTTCTGGACGAGAATCTTCTGGAAGACGGTGGGCATTAAATGCTCATAATGGTCAAAGGGAGAGAGTGGGCATTCTGTGCTCATTTATTACCCCACTCCACTTTCTGGCAGTTTTTAGGGCGGAAGCTTGACTAGGGCTTATGTGGCTCAATTTGAGCCCTTCATTGTATTTGAATCTGAGCCGTCCATTGGAATTGGCCAACTATAAAAGGGGCATTCCCCCTCATTTGTATCATATATCGAATAGGAGAGAAGGAATAGAGAGAGATTTGTAACATAGCATAGATTGATAGATTGATAGATAGATTGATAGGAAGAGGAAGGAAAGTTTTCAAATTGAATGCTTTGTAAGAGATTGTTGTGAACACTCCTATAATAAAAAGTCATCATTGCTTGTGGTTTCATCTTTTATTGTGGGTAGCTAGCAAGATTTCTTTGTCCTTCCAATTCACATAGGATCTTAAAGTAGAACATAGAGTAGAGTAAATTTTAATTCATGCACGTAGATAGTTGTGGAATGTGGTGGTTGAATTAAGCAAGCTTCATTAATCCATACTGCTAGCAAGCTCACTGATGGTGGGTTCGCCTTGTGTGGTCAACTGGAATATTGCGGACCTAACTTCGATTATGATTTGCATGTTGATATGCGTCATTGTGATGGTGTCTATATGTTGAATCGTGATTTGAATACCCCTAGTTACTCCTTTGAAGATTGCACCAGTTTTGTGGAAGTTGTCCGAGGTGAGGCAAAGCAAAGCTTGGATGAGGCTTGTGAAATTTGATCTCCACGTCCCGCGCCTAGAGTAGATCATAGCATTTCTAATCCTTGCAGCCATTCAAATTCCGCACTTTTTTGTTAGTTTAGGAAATCTGAGCTTCATCGATAAATCCTCCGAAACTTGAAAACCCCTTTCTCCTGAGTGAACAATTGTGTAAGTTCCCTTGAAATACCAACAAATCACATCAGGCCAACTTTGTCTACGTCCATTGCATAAAGGAACTTTGGAGTTGAATGCATGATCTTTCACAATCTTAGCATGCAGGAGATTTTGATCAAGAGAGGATAGAGTGACTGTTGGAAACTTTATTTTGTGTTGGTGCGGTCATAAAACACCCGTCAACAGATGCGAGAGCTCATTTGAGGAAGCTTGCTTATTATTCTATTTGGTGATTTGAGGAGCTCTTCAAAGTTCAAAAACACTAGGATGAAAACCCTAAGGGTATCCAGTTTCGGTAGTGAAACTATCTACTCTAGTTGGATTCAAGTGGAATCAACCAAGTTTTGCATTTGCATGATAATGTTTGAAGAAATTTGTGAAGTCTCCTTTGGAGACAAATTTTTGAGGTTTCGGTCATTATTGTAGTTCAAAGGTTTCAGTTTATGAGTAAATGGATTATAATGTCCCTTTCCAAATGATCGCTCCAGGAGGACTTATTAGCCTATTTAATTCCCATAGGCTATAGTCAGAACTAAGGGAATTAATCAATTAATTTAATTGTTTGATATTGCTTGGCAAAAGGCTCATTTATAAAGGTAATATTAAATAATTAAATTTAAGTGATGTTATAAAGTGACATTAAAAATATTAAAGGGATAATTTATAAAGTCACTTTATAATGAGTTTAATGTTTTATTTTGAGTGGGAAATATTAATTGGTTTTTTGAGAAGCATCTATGGAAAAGAAAGAAAAGTGAAGTTGAGCTCATTTTCGAGTTTAGGCTGATATTACTTTGCTTGGTATTTGAGGAGCTTTCACAGTTTCAAAACCCTAGGATGAAAACCCTACGAGTATACCAGTTTCAATAGTGTGACTAATCTATCCTAGCTGGTTGGTTGGAAGAATTACATGAATTTCTCACTTTGAGCTTATAGGAGAATTTATGAAATTCGTGAAGTCTCTTTCAGAGACGAATTTCATTATCAGGAGTTGGTCTTATTTATAGGGGTAAATTTCAAAAATGATGGTGGTCATGGCAAAATGGTGAAATAGCAAATATGTTTCATATTAATTGAATTCTTGAGGTCAACGAATGATCAAAAGTATAGATAATAATATTTTATCAAGGTCCGATTTCAATCTTTTTCCTGCCGCAACCCTTGGAATAGTGCTGCTAATTTCCTTTGAGTGCAACTATTTAGTAATACCCATCACAACAAATTATAAAGAGGAAATAGTGTCGTGGAGGAGGTGCTGGGCGGTCAGCAGGGTCAAATTTGAGGTGGTAGCAATTCTTGGGGGTCTACGAAGGGAACCATATAGTATTGCAACTCCTGCAAGCATCACCCTTTTCCTATCTCTCAACCACGATTTTACAAGGCGCCACTTGGGTTTTGAAAAAACCATCGTTGTATTGGGAGTTGCAAACCTTTATCGTATGGATTTCTAGGTTTGCAATAAACTTGGCAACTATTAATTCTGGCATGAATAATATATTTTCTGTGTTACCACAGGGGCATTTTTGCATTTAAAACCCTATGTCTCGTCCTTGTGAAGCGTTTGAGAATAGTGATAGGGGCGATCAAACATCTGATTACTTTGGCGGGGGACAGCAAGCATAGCGATCCCAAAAATTGGAATGGCTGGAAAAAAAGGGGCCTTCTAGTCAAAAACTGATTACCCCAAACATATGCTCAGGATGCCCCATTGATCCCCTTCGATCAATAAAATGTTTTGATTTTTGGCAAATTAAATAAAAATTGCTTGATAAATATTAAATATTTCATTATATTTGATAAAACATTTAATTTTTAAACAAACTATTTAATTTTATTGTCAAATTAAATAAAAATTACTTGGTAAATATTAAATATTTCATTAAATAAAAATTGTTTGATAAATATTAAATATTAAATATTTCATTATATTTGATAAAACATTTAATTTTTAAACAAACTATTTAATATTATTGTCAAATTAAATAAAAATTGCTTGATAATTGATAAATATTAAATGTTTTATCAAATATTAAATATTAAATGTTTTATAATGAAATATTAATTTTTTCTTTATATTTGATAAAAATGTTTTATCCCTATTTGAATGGCATTGACTAAATAATAAAATATCATTATATTTGCTTTAGTCATTCAACCTAAAATTGAACAAAATGCTTTTATATTTAATAGTTAAGTTATTGGCATTGCTGTTAGTGTTTGCCTTTATCTTTATATTGCTGTTATATCGCTGTTATACTGCTGTTATTCTCTTTATCTATGCACATATTGTCATATTGATATTGTTGCACATATTTGATATTTCAAATTGCTCTCTTTCTCTATCTATATATAATATATTTTTAAAAATTCATATATATATATATATATTGAAAAATTCCTATATCACCGTCCCCCAGCTGTCCCCAAATATTTGCCCTCGGACTGCTGTCCCCGAAACGCGTCCCCTGCCGTCCCCCCGTCCCCATCCCCGAAACGCTGTGGAACATAGTATATTTCTATTACTTGTCACTGAATATTTAATCCTGCAATTTATGTGAGCTGCATATTTGTGAAGAAATGCATCTTTTTTTATTACTATTATATGCATTTGTCTGTTATGAAGTGATGGAGTTTATAATATAAACATTTGCATTTCCATTGCTATAATTAATGAGATATCCAAAATCAATTTTGCACATGTTAATGCCAACTGCTTGACAAAATGCTGGCATTGACAAGCTGGATAAATATCGTAAAAATTTCGATACAACTTGAGTAAGGAATTTTATAGTGGTATCAGAGCCTATGAACCTACCAGTTTGTTGGTTAAATTTTTTCATGAATTCAGATAGCACAAAATATATAATCTACAAGAGTAGAAGATCGAGGGGCTGAAAACATATTTAATTCAAAATCAGAAGAAGAGGAAAACATGGGTGATAGGGAAAGAGAGGGCAGAATTTGTTTGGTTCCTAAATCAAAACTTAAGGAGAAGATTCTAAGAGCCATTCATGACACATCATTAGTAGGGCATCTTGGATAGCTCCAAACATACAAATGGCTAGGGAGGTTGTAGAAACCCTAGTTTCCCCCTAATCCTGAATCTGAAAGTTTTATGTAGTTTTTCTGAAGTTTTGGGTTTTTGAACGTTTTTGACGCTTTTTGAACATTAAATGAAAAGGTACGATTCGCTGGTAAAATGATAATAAATTCTATAAAATTCCAAAATGGCCAATATGCATAGAAAAGACAAGGTATAATGAAGGCGTTTCTTCTATCATTCATATGAGCTCATTACAAAGTAGATCTGCTAACAAGCAATATAAGAATACACTCTTTTATGAAGAAAGAAACCTGGTAACAGCAAATCTGGAGATGCACAATGAGTACGGCTGAGTTGATTGTTAGCTTCTCCTCCAGTGTGATGATCTCGGAAGACCTCAGCTACTCCAGCGCCCAATGTAATGAGGATTGCTTGCCTGGTAAGTGGGCGTTTTGTCTAGAACAGAGAAGACATATCCTTGCTGATGGTACGGCCAGGTACACTGCTGTACGGCCTGAAGATGATCAGCAATCAACGAAATGTACGGCATTCAACCAAATCACCAGATCCAATAGTTATAGGCGTTCCCACTGATGAAGATGAAAGACCAAAGGGATAGGCGGATTTCTTCTTGTGAAAAGTACGGCTCTCCACAGGAGTACGGCCTGCTGTGACTGGTACGGCTGCAGCATGTAATCAACATAAAATGTACGGCTCCATTAATATCTCTGTCCAGACTCTGTTATATTGTATGCCTTGAAGAATTATTTGTGCTCTGGCTCAAACCCTGACAAGATCTCTGAAGCTGAATAAATCTGTGAAGATGCAACTTTGATGAAGGTACGGCCCTGCTGTACAAAGTACGGCTGCAAGCAGCAATTAATGATTTGTACGGCTTCTTCAAAGGTTCTCCAGAATGTTCATAAAATGGACGCCTCAAGTAAAGACTCCTCTGTAATGATGTTCTACTGAAACCCTGATGTTTATATCGACTGTGATGCTCTGTAATTCCTCCTGGATGAAGAAATTTCTCAACTGGCAATAAATCAGATGTTATTTCACATCCTCTGAATGCTTCACCGAGATGGCTCGTTCTCCAATGCGTTCGAGTCTCAAACCCTAAAGCCGTCCTCTGGCAAAGACTGGCAAATTTTCAATTCATCAAAATGTCATAATGCTCCAATTCCCAAGGCAAAACCTCTTTATTGCACAAAAGTGCGATTTCCTTGAGATAGGGAATTTTAAATATTTGACATTTTAATTAATTTTTTCAAATAGTCTAGTCAAATATTTTTTAATATTAAATTAATGCGTCAATGGCCTTTTAATGTTGGAAGCCCTCAAGGAATCACTTAAGTTATAATTAAAATATTATATTATATTATATTCATCAAATAATTAATATTTAATTAATATAATTAAATATTAATATCTCCCCTCGTTATTAAATCAGATGGTGATCCGATACAGGCGTGAGACTCTGAAATGATTCGATGGCAAATCCCTCTGCTAAAAATGGGGGTCCCCTGCGGGCCAGCTAAAATAGCAATTACTCAAAAAGTCTCGATTGAGCCAAAAGCGAAAGCCAAGCCCATCAAAACTACTTGTGCGATCTTTGAGCCAAGCTCCCAAGCGACCCTCCTAACCACTCAGCCGACCTCCACAGGTCTCATGATAGGCCAATCTCCTGCATCTCGATGCTGCCAAAATGGGGACATGATAGAGGTTCTCATGGAAGGGCCTCAAGGATGATGTCCTGCGACATGTGAGGGAATGCATGACTTGTCAGCAGAACAAGTCGGAACACACTCATCCAATGGGGTTACTTCAGCCGTTACCCATTCCAAAACAAAAATGGGAGAGTGTGTTGATGGATTTGATCACTGGTCTATCGAAGGTGCATGGCAAGGATTACATTCTTGTAGTTGTTGATCGGTTGACTAAGTTTGCTCACTTTTACGCAATTTTGTCGGAGTATAAGGCACCACAAATGGTAGAGTTGTTCTTTAGGTAGGTGTTCAGACTCCACGGATTGCCAAGGTACATTGTTAGTGAAGGGATAGCAGATTTATTAGTGCTTTCTAGTAGGAGCTATTCAGGTTAGCTGGCATAGAGTTGACTCCCAGTACCAGTTATCACCCTTATACAGATGGTCAGACGAAAAATTTGCACAAATGGGTTGAGGGGTATCTGCGTAATTTTGTTTCAAGGTCAACAAAAGGCGTGGATTAAGTGGTTACATTTGGGGAACAATGCTATAATACCACTTACCATATGTTGGTTGGGATGACTCCATTCCAAGCATTGTATGATTATGATGCTCCCTCATTCGTGGATTTGGCTTTTGGTGATAGCAGGGCTCCGAAAGCCAAAGATTGGATTTAGGAAAGTTAGGATATCCTTAAGACCCTTAAGGATAATTTGTAGGTTGCACAAAATCAGCAAAAGACATGCGGTTAGACACAAGGTTGAACACAACTTTGAGGTGGGAGACTTGGTCTTCTTGAGATTGCAGCTCTACAGACAGTCTTCACTGAAGAAAAGTGGTGCAAAAAAGTTGAAACCACTTTTTTAGGGGCCTTACTGGATAATCAGGTGTGTGGGGGAAGTAGCTTATGGGCTTGAGTTGCTCGAGAACAACAAGATCCATAATGTTATTCATGTGTCGTGCCTCAAGAAGGCATTGGGGCAGCTGGTTACTACGTCAACTGAGCTACCCCCGCTTGATGAGGAGGGTCATTTGGTTTTAGTTCCTGATGAGATTTTGGATGTTAGGGAGAGGAGGTTGAGGAATAGGTTGATCAAAGAATATCTTGTTAGGTGGAGAGACTTGCTCGTAGAGGATGTTACTTGGGAAGGAGAGTAGATTTTGCAGCATCCTAATTTGCAATTGCTTGAGGGCAAGCAATCTCGGGAAGGGAGGACTATAATGTCCCTTTCCAAATGATCGCTCTAGGAGGACTTATTAGCCTATTTAAATCTCGTAGGCTATAGTCAAAACTAATGGAATTAATTAATTAATTTAATTGTTTGATATTGCCTAGCAAAAAGTTCATTTATAAAGGTAATATTAAATAATTAAATTTAAGTGATGTTATAAAGTGACATTAAAAATATTAAAGGGATACTTTATAAAGTCACTTTATAATAAGGAGTTTAATGTTTTATTTTTAGTGGGAAATATTAATTGGTTTTTTGAGAAGCATCTATGGAAATGAAATAAAAGTGAAGTTGAGCTCATTTTGGAGTTTAGGTTGATATTACTTTGCTTGGTATTTGAGGAGCTTTCATAGTTTTGAAACCCTAGGACGAAACCCTACGGGTATATCAGTTTTGATAGTGTGACTAATCTATCCTAGCTGGTTGGTTGGAGGAATTACATCAATTTCTCACTTTGAGCTTATAGGAGAATTTATGTTATTCGTAAAGTCTCTTTCAGAAATGAATTTCGTTTGGTCTTATTTACAGGGGTAAATTTCATAAATGATGGTGGTCATGGCAAAATGGTGAGATAGCAGATACATTTCATATTAATTCAATTCTGGAGGTTAGTGAATGATCAAAAGTATAGATAATAATATTTTATTAAGGCTTGGCTTCAATCTTTTTCCTGTCTTGACCCTTGGAATAGCGCCGCTAATTTCCTTTGAGTGCAGCTATTTAGTAATACCCATCACAACAAACTGTAAAGAGGAAATAGTGATGTGGAGGAGGTGCTGAGTGGTTAGCAGGGTCAAATCTAAGGTGGCAACAATTCTTGGCAGTCTACGAAGGGAACCATATAGTATTGCGGCTCCTACAAGCATTTCCCTTTTCCTATCTCTCAACCATGATTTTACAAGGCATCGCTTGGGTTTTGGAAACACCATTGCTGTATTGGGAACTGCAAACCTTTATTGTATGCATTTCCAGGTTTGCAATAAACCTGAAAACTATTAATTCTGGCATCAATAATATATTTCTGTTACTTGTCACTGAATATTTAATCCTACAATTTATGTCAGCTGCATATTTGTGAAGAAATGCATCTTTTTATTATTATTGTTATATCCATTACTTTGTTATGAAGTGATGAAGGAGTTTATAATATAAACACTTGCATTTCCATTGCTATATTTCATGAGCTATCCAAAATTAGTTCTGCACATGTTAATGCCAACTGTTTGACAAAATGCTGGCATTGACAAACTAGACAAATATCGTAAAATTTTTGATACAACTTGAGTAAGGAATTTTACATGGATTTTATTGGAATATTCCAAATTCATATGGGTAGAGGCAACATTAAATATATATTCTAGGTTAAGTATTGCTGGTCCATACTCCATTTAATGGTATTGGTTGAAGGAATGCTTAAATGGTCAGGTTATATTATTTAATATTAATATAATACTTTTGTGCAAAGATACAACAAATAAAGGTAATGCGTGGACCTGAAGAATATTGTAACAACAACTAGTATTTAATTCCAGTGCTGTCATTCAGATAAGACAAAGAAATAAAATTGCCGATAAGACAAATTTGGCATATAGTGATAGATATTCAAGGGAGACGAATATTATTAAGGGTCCATTTATGTGGGGAGTCGTATCTCTTTCCTCAAGCACCCACTTTTTATAGATTCTATCCTAAGTTTGTCGCCACGATACTTCAAAAAAGGGGGTCGAGGGTTAATTCTTGGTTAGTTGTATTACTTGGAATGCAGCGAAACTTCCATGGAATGATGCTATACTTGTTTGGGAGTCACTGAGGTGACGGGCATCCTTTTTAGCATTGAAATAGGGTCTGCGCCAACTTTATCACCCGTAGCCTGAATTTCCAAAGAGTCCGTGGATATTGAAGGGAAATCGTGGTAATTCTACAAGGTGCTGTGATTCTTCCAAGGCATCTGCTAATACTTGTAAAGGCCTTGGTGGGCTGCAATTTATATATCTGGCTATTTCCAGGTCAACCATAGTTTATATAATCTTTTATTTATATATGCTACTAAATTCTGTTCACTTGAAAGCTTTATTAGATACATAATTTGGTGTGCATTCATTTGTATGCTTTTAACTGCAATATTTATTATTCGAAAATTGTAAAATTGTGGGAAAGAGTGTACTTTGGATACATTGCTCAAACATTTAACACCCACCTAAGAACAAATTGGAAACAAGCTCAGATTAGGATCCTAGCAAACTACTTGATGAAATGCCCGATCACACAAGGATTAAAAACTGAAATTTTTTTTCCCTCAAAATTACGTGGGGATCTTACAGTGGTATCAGAGCTAAAGTTCCAGCTAGTCTATTGGGCAATTCATAATTTTGAGTTTCAGTTGTAAATCATGGCTTCAGTGAGTGACAAAGAGTTGGGCTAGAAACTTTATATTGTAGGAGATAAACTTGACACTTGTCTCTGTCAAAAGATGTTCTCAGCTCATTGGAGGAAGTAGAGAATTGTTTGCATATGGTGGATTAGTCACTTCCCTGTTAATTCAAATGGCTATGACTCCAACAGTGACTTCATTGGATGAGCACAAGTTGTTGAGACACAAAGATAAGGAGGTAAGACTCACTGTTACTCATTGCCTTAGTGAAATTATAAGGATTACAGCTCCTGAAGTTCCTTATAATGATGACAAATTGAGGGAGATATTGCAATTGATCATTGAAAGCTTTTATGGGTTAGGTGATATCAGAAGTCCTTTCGGTAAGAGGGTTAAGGTTTTAGAGTTGATGGAAAAGGTTAGATCATGTGTTCTCATGATTGATTATGATTGTGATGATCTTATTCTTCAAATGTTTCATCATTTCCTAGTCTCTATTAGTGAGGCTTATGACTAATCTATTCCTGATTACATGAGAATCATTATGGTTTCAATTATTAATGAAAGTGATGTTATTTTCCAGCCTATATTATCTTTGTTATTGGTGGTTCTAAAGCAAGAACATGTTACTTCTACAGCTGTGTATAACTTGGTATACAATGTTTTCAAATAGTGTGAGAAGAAGCTGAAGCCTCTCTTGGCAAATGAGGAGTATGAAGAAGAAAAATTCGTATCAGAAATCACTAATGGTGAAATTGGATTGGGTGGAAATTCCAAATTAGCATGTGACTTCAAACACTCAAATAATTCTAATGAAATTTATTCAGAAATTGAAGATTTTAGTAAGGATATCAATGGAGAGGAAGCTGATTTTGGGAAGCATGGTTGTGAATATAAATCAGAAAATTTGTATGAAGATGATAGGTCCCATGGGTCCCATCATTTGGCAAGGCAATTGAAGGTCAATGAAGACATAATTATTGCAGCCCTAATCCATTTTGATAATACTCATAAGTTGATGGTAGATTAAATGGTACTGTGCTCACCCCAAGCACTAGTTATCACCCACAAATTGATGGGCAAACCAAAATTGTTAACAAATGGCTAGAAGGGTATTTCAAGAACTATGTTTTTGGACAGCGGGAAGCTTGGGTGAGATGCCTCCATTTGGACGAATATTGCTACAATTCTTCATATCACATGTCTATTATGATGTCTCCATTCATGGCTTTGTATGGATATGAAGTCCCCAGTTTCATTGACTTGCATTTTGGTGACCGTAGAGCTCTCTAGGCCAAGGATTTGTTGTAGTAGAGCTAGGACATTCTAAAATCCTTGAAGAACAATCTCCAACATGCCCAAAATTAGAAAAAGTTGTATGTTGATCAACACTGTGTTGAGCATGTGTTCAAAGTTGGGGACATGGTTTACCAGAGACTTCAGCCATATTGACAGTCTACTCTCAAGAAGAGTGGAGTAGAGAAGCTTAAGCCACTTTTCTATGGGCCATTTAGGATCTCCAAAGGGGTTGGAGAAGTGGCTTACGAGCTAGAGCTACCAAAGAGTAGCAAAGCGCACAATGTCTTCCATGTGTCACGTCTCAAAAAGGCGCTTGGGCACAATGTTGTTGCGTCTATAGAGTTACCTCCGTTGGATGAGGAAGGGAAGCTTGTTTTAGTTTCTTAAGTAGTAATTGATTTTAGAGAGCGTACATTGAGGAGGAGAACCATAAAAGAGTATTTGGTGAAGTGGGCAGATATTGCAACATCTAGACTTGCGATTGCTTGGGGACAAGCAATCTTGGGGAGGGAGGACTATAATGTCCCCTTCTCAATCCTAAGCTATTATGTGGCTGTTGGTCTATTTTCAGAGTCTCGTAGGCTAAATGAAGGAGTTAAGGGGATTCCATGATCCTTGGAGGATTCATATCAGCATTTTTAGAGGAGTATACTGATGTTGCCAATGAGCTTTTGTGGTTTTTTTTGGGCCTTGGTCAACAATTTTGCTATTTTGAGTAACTTACTATTTTTAATAAGTTCTAGTGTGATTCAGTTTGAGTCAGTTTGGAGATTTGACTCACTATTTTTAGCAATTTGCTATTTTTAGTAAGTACTATCTTTAGCACTTGGTCCTAGCAACAGTATAGTGCAGTGGTTTCTAGTTTCAACATTGGCGAGTTCTAATATTTTTTGGGCAATATTTATTCGCCATCACTTAAGTCTTCTAAAAGGTAACTTTATGACTTAAGTAAAGTTCATTTGTGACCCCCTTGTTCTCAACACCTAGGCAATGGTCACTTAAGTTGTTTTTATAAAAACAATTTTCATTTCCTAAGGTGGATGCCTAGATGAGGGGAATAAGTGAAAATAAAATTTAATAAAATATTTCTCTTGGAGATGGGGCGTTCCTTTTCGAAGGTCAAAGAAATTTGAATTGAGTGCCCTAATTTCTATATAAGCTCACCTTGTGCTCTCATTTGCATTATGTTGAACGAAGATAACGAAGTGTTGTTGAATTGGGGTTTGAATCCTTGAAGGGCTTTGAAGACGAAGACTTTCAAAGTTGCTCTAGTTTCAGAGTTGAGAGATACTCCCTAGCTGGACATTGGAGTGGCTTCACCACAGGAGTCACCATTGAGCTTTGGTGAAGATTTCAGTTTGTTTTCATGATGATTTGCTTTGATATTTTCTAGTATATGCATACTTTGGTGTGGTTACTGACTTGCAGAGCTTTTGGGAGTGATTTGGAGTGGATTTTCTTGGTTTACTACTTGCTGGCCATACCATTTCCATGTCTAGGCCATACCACTTCTTGGCCCATATTGTTTGAGGCATCAAATATCATTTTGTGAGTATTGCTTCATTGTGCTCTACAGACCTGTATGACCTGATTGGAGAGTTTGCAGATTTTTTGCTGAAGATTGGATTTTTGGGAGCTGATCGCCCCTCCCAGCAGGCCGTATAGATTGGGGTTTCAGGTGCTTGGGTTTTGTGAAGATTTTTGCCCCTTCTAATCTGCCTTTGGTGTCTCTTGGGTGGCGCCTTGACCTTCCTATGATCTTGTAAACAGTTCAGAGGCATTCTATGATTGTTTGGATGACATTTTGGGGTGGCATGCCATTGTGGTAGTTTGCTGTTTTGATGGTTTCAGACCTGCAACTTTCATGCCAGTCCTTTGCAGC
This sequence comes from Sequoia sempervirens, assembly GCA_007258455.2. Lineage (NCBI taxonomy): Eukaryota > Viridiplantae > Streptophyta > Pinopsida > Cupressales > Cupressaceae > Sequoia > Sequoia sempervirens. The sequence continues at coordinate 1,266 of VDFB02221119.1, read as the reverse complement.
AGTGTATCAGACCTGATACCACTTCATTTAGCCATGTTTTGTGAAGTATATTTGCTAATATGTTGCAGGGTTAGCTTATTTGCTTAGTGGGCTTTCACGTGGCATTGTTCTTTTCATGTTTCTCTACTTACTTGCAGCTATGTAGCAGATTTGTAATTGTTAGTATCAATTTGTATTGAGCTCACATTGTAACACTGATTTGGTAGTACCATTCAGTGATTTAGCTCTTATTTGGTTTTGATACTAACCCCACTGAATAAATGGCATCTTTATTTCCCCACTGAATAAGTGGTGTGATTTCATATTCCATTGAAGAAGTGGCTGCTAGTACTTACCCCACTGAATAAATGGTCTTGTTTGCACTCACTGTTGAAAGGCATAAGAGTTCTTTACTTTTAGTTTGTACCACCCCACTGAACAAGTGGCTCTTTTCAGTATTGCAATGTAAACCTTGCCACGGTATGTTCTCAACTTGCCCACATCGGGATTTGGGTGATCAGAAAGTGGAAGGTAGTTGATTTTCAGTTGTTCATTTTGATTATATTTCTAATGCTAACAAGCTGTAAAATTGAAAAATTTGGGGCGGTTTATTACAAATTGGAGCATGTTGTGTGTTCCTGTAATAAGATAGTCTCTTGATTATAGATAGGCACACAGTCATATATAACAGAAAATATACAACTAACGTGGCAAAGTAAGTTAATTTGGGATGCAACTCTTGAATGTATTTTGGCATTTGAATAGCTTGCAATAATTTTATTACAAAAACCTTTTTAAGTGCCCATAGCCTTTTAGTGACACTCTTAAATTTGTTATACACTTAGAATCATTTGAAACCAAGGCAACCAAATTACAAGGAAGAACCATTATAGTTTGGAGGAAAAGGATTTAGTTCTTATGATAATACCCAGTTTCACTTTTATAATAGTTTAATTTGCTAGATCTTCTAGATGTCAAGGACTTGTATTCTTACACTCTTAATTTTAATATATAATATAGATAGAAGTTAGAAAAATCATATGCTAAGATCAACTACTTAACATTAATTCATAAGCAAAAAACATTAAGTAACAAATTAATATAAAATCATACCACAACAAAGGCAAGATAAGATTATTGAAATGGCGAAACCATTTGATGGAAGTAAACCCTACATGCATTATTGAAGATAACTTGAAATCTTACAATTCTTACAATTTCTAAATTAAAAAGAAAAAGAAAAAAAAGAATGAGAATTTCAAGATAACAAGATAACTACCTACCACC
>VDFB02221118.1:0-23230 GCA_007258455.2 Sequoia sempervirens | reverse complement strand
GTATTAATAGTCAAATAACATAGCAAAAATACACCACCACTTTCATAGTCAAATATTAAAATATGTCATGTCCCAAACAATTTGGGCTAGCTTTGGAGGGAAACACTCAAAAAAGTGTTTTTAAACACTAATAAAATAAGTGATAATAATAATTTAAATTGTTATTTTTGGCCGACTTCTTTAAAAGTTGGTGCCTAAATATATTTGAATTTCTTTTCTCAACTTGACCGACCTGTTGGAAGGTTCTTATGAGTATGTATTTATACGGGGTCTTTGCCTTGTCTTATCATCACAAAATGGAGCAAGTGCTATGGCGAACCAAGTAGGGACGTAGTCTCTTGTGAGTTCACATCAGGTTGAGGATGTAGTCTCTCCTCTTACTTTTTCGTGTTTGGCATTCATTTCGCATTCATCTCTGACTCAATTGGCGAAGGAAGCAATACCACTCAAGCCTTGTGGCCGAGCTTTTGCTCTGGCCACATCCTCACACTACAACATTGCATTTCTTTGCCACTACCCAACAACCACGAGTATTGCAAATCACACCAGAGAACGGCGGATCAAGTGCAGGCGATGGATCTCATTGCCAAGGCGTCACTCTAATGGTTGTGTAGAGCTTTGTCAAGCATTGGTACTACTCACGTGAACTTCCAGGCCCAGGAGTTCTAAGGTCTGTGAGACGTCATTGCCAGAATTCAAATTGTGAGAAGATCTCAGCATATTTCGTTGGAATCTAGATTTGGGAAAGATTACACCTATGCTTTGGTTCTCAGGTCTATCAAAATATCCGCCAAGTTCACAGTTCTTCTCTCTATGCTAATTCTGTGTGTCATGTTAGTCTGAATTGCTGAAGCGACTTGGATATAACCCTGAAGTCTCATTGAAATTTGGGTCGAAATCTTCCTGTGAATATTGTGGCTAGATTGTAATTTCTAGATCTTCATTTCTGAGTATGTTGGTTATGGTTTAATCTTTAATTTGAAGTGTAGAACTGAATTGTCATGTTACAGTGGTTTAACTGATTGCTTTGTATCGAAATTTCTGTTTGCAAATTTAGTGTCAGGAACTTATCATTGCAATTTATAGTATTTATATTTCCCAGTTAGTATTTTTCTGTGTATTTGAACCAGGCATCTTACAGTGGTATCAAAGCCTTGATTCTGCTAGCCTGTGGACAATCAGAGATATATGCAATTGAGTCAAAGGGATTTGAGGGCCATAGAGAGAGAGAGAAAGAGGTTAGAGGCATCTACTCAGAGCAGCGATAGGGGAATAGGAGATAGAGGTAAGAAGAAGATGGAGGAGCAGAATAATGAGATCAAATCCTTCATGGAGAAACAAGATCAAGTGAATCAGATGCTGTTGCAAATGATGCAGACCCTCACTGTTGCGATAACCAACAACAAATCAGGACTTAACAATGCTGATGAGGGCAACTCTGAGTGATCCGAAGGAGGGAATCATAGTAGAACAACAAATGGATCCACTCTCAGACCCTCCTAGCCTAGTTTTTTACCTAGTGTAGAGACACCACATGAAGAAGATCAAAACCAGCCTAATTTCAGTAGTATTGTGGAAGATTACATGAAGCTGGATGTTGACGCTCAAGCAACAATCCCCTTTGAGCAGTTCAACAATGCTAGGAAAGGATTTGGAAGTGATGGGAGACAACGTTTGCAGCGAGTGAATAAAGATCTTCAATACAAAATCAGCAAGCTCTCACTCTCCACATTTGATGGCTCAGGGAAGGTGACTGCACGGGCATGGGTGCAAAAGTTGGATACATATTTCTCTCTTAGCCCCATGACCGAAGATGAAGCTATCAAATTCGCCATTTTGCATTTGGAAGGGATAGCTCACGAATGGTGGCACCATGGGATTGTGACTCAGGGGTTTGGTCTTGTGACCACATATGCAGATTTCACACAAAAGTTGATGGAAAGGTTTGATAGAAGGGATCCAAAAGTGTACTTCCAAGAGTTGACAAGATTGAAGCAGCTTGGTACCATGGATGAGTATGTTTTAGAATTCCAAAGGATCGCTGTCATGGTTCTACTTGTTTTGGATAAGAGACTTATGTTCCTTTTCATTGAAGGTCTATCGGATTCGTTCCAGGGTTTGGTAAGGGCTTTGGAGCCAACTTCATTAGAAGAAGCAATTCGAGGGGCTCTAAACCTTGAAGACTCCACCAAGAAGGATAAATCCATGATCAAGGGCTTGTCGATAGGATAGCAAAGAAAACCCTTCCCTAAGGCTACTCCTCCACCTAAGGTCTTTCCTCCGAAGCCAAGCAGAATAGGCATGTCGAGGAATGAGCTTTGCCGAAGAGGATTGTGTTATCATTGCAGGGAATCTTGGACTAAAGGCCACATATGCTTGGGAAAAGGCCAAATCCACTACATTGAGGTAGCCCTCGATGTTGATGAAGTAGAGATTGAGGGAGAAGAGTTAGAGAAGCAACTAATGAGGATAAGCCAAAGATAGCCATAGAAGAACATATGGGAGGCACTCTTGTAGCACTTTCAGGAGCACCTCGATACCATTCTCTTCGTGTTAGAGGGGTTCTTCAAGGACAGAGAGTGACAGTACTGATACAGTGGATCCATTCATAATTTCATTGACAAGAGGACTATAGCCAAGTTGCGATTGAAGGCAAAAGAATTTGAAGGATTTGATGTTTCAGCCGCAGGTGGTAACATCCTCTCTTGCACTAGTTGGATTCAATAGATGGAGCTGATCTTAGGAGGACATAGAGTAAGATGATTTCTATGTGGTTGACATCGGTGATACATATGTGGTGTTGGGAGTACAATGGCTACATTCACTTGGGGAGTACACCACCAACCACCAAACCATGGAATTGAAGTTCGAACATGATGGGAAAAAAATTGTCCTTTGAGGCCTTTCCAAGAATGGTCTGATGGTGGTTTCAGCTAAAAGAATGGAGCGATCTTTCCGAAGAGATGAGGTAGCTTGGGTGGCAGAATGTTTGATCACAGATTTGAGACCTCCAAAGGAAGGAGGAGCTTACCCCAGCAACATCCAGTCCATTCTAGACAAGAAGTGCAAGGTATTTCAAGAGATTCCTTCCAACCTACCAACTGATAGAGGATTCCAGCATGTGATCGAGCTTGAGGAGGGAGCCAAGCCTGTCATCACCACTCCCTATCGACACCCTAGGATGTATAAGGAGGAAATTGAAAAGGCAATCAAGGAGTTGTTGGACATGGGTCACATTCGTCCAAGCTCTAGCCCTTTTGCTTCATCCGTAGTGTTGGTTAAGAAGGAGTATGGGACGTTGAGGATGTGCATTGACTATAGAGCACTCAACAAGAAGACAATCAAGAACCGCTATCCCATTCCCAGGATTGATGAGTTGATAGATGAGCTGCATGCTGCAGTATACTTCTCCAAGATTGACTTGCGTTCGGGGTATCATCAAATCAGAGTAAGGGAGGAGGATGTACATAAGACAACTTTCAAGTGTCACTATGGGCACTATGAGTTCCTGGTCATGCCATTTGGGTTGACCAATGCCCTCACCACCTTCTAGTCATGTATGAATCAGGGATTCACTATACAATTGAGGAAATTTGTTTTGGTTTTCTTTGATGACATCCTGATCTATAGTAGGACATGGGAGGATCACTTGAAGCATATAGAGGAGGTGCTTAACATACTTGAGCATCATTCATTTTATGCCAAGAAATCAAAATGTGAGTTTGGGATGACAAAATTTTTGTAGTTGGGGCATAAGCTTAGTGCTCAAGGGGTTAGTGTTGATGAGGAGAAGATCAAGGCAATTTAGGATTGGCCTAGACCCAAGAACTTGACACAGTTGAGAGGATTTGTGGGCCTATGCAGTTACTATAGGAGGTTTGTGAAGGGCTTCTCACAACTTGCAGCTCCTTTAACCAACTTGACAAAGAAGGGGGCATTCTCATGGAGTCCTACAACATAACAAGCTTTTGATAAGCTTAAGGAGGTAATGAGTTCATGCCTTGTCTTGGCAATTCCAGATTTCTCACTTCCCTTTGTACTTGAGTGTGATGCTTCAAGAGAGGGTATTGGGGCAATTTTGGTGCAAAATAGGCATCCCATGGCATATGAGAGTAGGAAGCTCACAAATTTAGAGAAGGTGTTTTCTAATGACAAAGAGATGTTGGCTATCATGCATGCCCTTGCCAAATTCCAACATTACTTGGTTTGTGGGAAATTTGTGGTGAAGACGGATCATAATAGCCTCAAGTTCTTCCTCAATCAGCGTGATTTGAATGACAGGAAACAAAAATGGGTAAGCAAACTCCAAGCTTATGATTTTGATATTGAATATGTGAAAGGAAAAAAATAATGTGGTGGCTGATGCTCTATCTAGGAAGCCTTATTTCTGCTCTATGTCTGATATATCTGTTGATTGGAGGATTGCCATAATAGTTGAGTATGCCAAAGATTCCTTTGCTACTGATATTTTGGAGGGGAAGTTACTTGATGATAGGTACAAAGTGATAGAAGACCTCATCCTCTACAAGGAACGGGTGTATCTTGTACCCAACTCCAAGGTCAAGGAGAAGATCATAAGAGCTTGTCACGACACACCTCTTGTTGGTCATCCAAGCTTCTACAAGACATACAAGCAAGTAAGGGAATGTTTTTCATGGAAGGGACTAAAGATTGATATATTGCAGCATGTTAGAGAGTGTGTGGTGTGCAAACAAAACAAGTCCGAGCATGTCTTGCCATCTAGTTTGTTATAGCCCCTACTCATTTGCAACCAAAAATGGGAGAGCATTTCCATGGATTTCATCACTAGACTGCCTAAGGTGCAAGGTAAGGATTGTATTTATGTGGTGGTGGATAGACTCTCAAAATATGCTTATTTCCATGCCACTACTTCATAATTTAAGGCCCCTCAAGTTGCTGATCGGTTTTTTAAAGAAATATTTAAGCCCCATGGGTTGCCAAAAAACATTGTGAGTGATAGGGACGACAGGTTTATCAGTTTGTTTTGGAAATAACTCTTTCATTTGGCTCACACAGAATTGAATCCATGCACAAGTTATCATCCTCAAATGGATGGGCAAACTGAGATAGCGAACAAATGGATTGAGGGGTACCTAAGGAACTACGTGACAGGACAACAATCAGCTTGGGTGAAATGGCTGCATCTAGGGGAGTTCTATTACAACACCACACATCATATGTCCTTCGGTATGTCTCCTTTCAAGGCACTTTATGGATATGATGCTACTTCCTTCATGGATTTGGCTCTTGCAGATAGTAGAGTGCCAAGTGCTCGAGACATGGTGCAACAAAATGTGGATATCTTGAATGCACTCAAGGAGAACCTATAGCGTGCTCAAAACCAATAGAAAATATATGCAGATCAACATAGGTTTGAGAGGGTTTTCAAGGTTGGAGATATGGTATACCTCAGGTTGAAACCTTACGGACAGTCCACACTCAAAGGGAATGGAACAAAAAAGCTGAAACCTCGATTATATGTCCCTTACAAGATCTTAAGGAGGATAGGAGAAGTTGCTTATGAGCTGGAGCTTCCTAAGGACAGCATAATACACAACATTTTCCATGTCTCATTCCTTAAGAAGGCACTTGGGCAGCAGATTGCACCTTCCGCAGAGTTGCCCCCTCTCAATGATGAAGGAAAATTGATTTTGGAGCTCGAGACCGTGCTGGATGTGAGGGAGAAAAGGTTGCGAAACAAGGTTATCCCTGAGTACTTGGTGAAATGGAAGAATCTTCCTATCAAGGATGCGACATGGGAGGGCATGGAGATCTTTGAGCACCCCAACTTGAGGTTGCTTGAGGACAAGCAACAATTTGGCGGAGGGGACTGTCATATCCCAAACAATTCAGGCTAGCTTTGGAGGGAAACACTCAAAAAAGTGTTTTTAAACACTAATAATAATAATTTAAATTATTATTTCTAGTTGACTTCTTTAAAAGTTGGCGCCTAAATATATTTGAATTTCTCTTCTTAACTTGGCTGACCTGTTGGAAGGCTCTTATGAGCATGTATTTATACGGGGTCTCTGCCTTGTCTTATCATCACAAAATTGAGCAAGTGCTATGGCAAACTGAGTAGGGACATAGTCTCCTGTGAGTTCACATTAGTTTGAGGACGTAGTCTCTCCTGCTTTTCTTATTTTTCATTCATTTTGCATTCATCTTTGACTATTCATTGTGTGCTCCAGATCTCTGGCGATTGGCGAATGAAGCAATACCCCACAAGCCTTGTGGCCAAGCTTCTGCTCTGGGCACATCCTGACTCTACAGCATCGCATTTCTTTGCCACTACCCAGCAGCCATGAGTTTTGCAGATCACACCAGAGAACAGCGGATCAAGTGCAGGCGACAGATCTCATGACCAAGGCGTCAATTTCATGGTTGTGTAGAGCTTCGTCAAGTGTTGGTACTACTCACGCGAACTTCCAGGCCCAGGAGTCCAAAGGTCTGTGAGACGTCATTGCCAGAATTTGAATGTGAGTAGATCTTGGCATAAATTGTTGGAGTCCGGATTTGGGAAAGATTAAACCTATGCTTTGGTTCTCAGGTCTATCGAAATATCCACCAAGTTCACAGTTCTTCTCTCTATGCTAATTCTGTGTGTCATGTTAGTCTGAATTGCTTAAGTGAATTGGATATAGCCCTGAAGTCTCATTGAAATCTGGGTCAGAATCTTGCTGTGAATACTGTGCTAGACTGTAATTTCTAGATCTTCATTTCTGAGTATGTTGGTTATGGTTTAATCTTTAATTTGAAGTGCAGAACTGAATTGTCATATTACAGTGGTTTAGCTGATTGCTTTGTATCAAAATTTCTGTTTGCAAATTCAGTGTCAGGAACTTATCATTGCAATTTACAGTATTTATATTTTCCAGTTAGTATTTTTCTATATTCGAACCAGGCATCTTACAAAATGTTAGTGATACTCAAATGTCATGATATAATCATAAAAGTACTCACTAACTACATAAGCTAACTAAAGAATTAATTGTTAAAGAACATAAGGAAAGGAGGCTTCTGCAATTGAATGTTTCCAAAAATCAGAGTTACATCTCCTTGAGCTCTTCCTTTTCATTATCAAATTTAGCCTTCTCATCTGCAGTTGCATCCTGGTACTGTTGATACTCAGAAACCAAGTCATTGCCTCTTTGAACTCCATTCTGTCCATACCCTCACTGGTGTACCAATGAGAGAAAGTCTTTGACCTGAACAAAAGACTGAACTGTTTACTCACATTCCTAAACATTTCCTGAATGGAAATTGAGTTCTCAATGAAGCTTGAAGCCATGGACAGGCTCCTTTGAGGGAATGTCACAGACACCGAACTTGCCATTGTTGGGTGATCAATGCCTGAACATGGCCTAGGCAGTCAGGTAGCAGCTATGATGAGGATCTCCTGCACATATTATGTTCTTGTTTGTTGGGTAAGCTCAGGGCTCTTTATTGTTGGGATCCACAGGAGGTGAGGGGGGAAGATCCAACTATTAAGAAGTGTAGACAAGAGATCAGATTTAGTGGTAGTTTTCTCAGATTCGAGCTTGAGCTCAGCTAGCCGAGGAACTGGTGACATCAGGTCGCCATGTTTATAGTGATTGAGTTCAGGTGTGTTCTAATCTTCAATTGCATGAAACTAACCACATAAAAATGAATCCATAGACAAGGTTTCATACCCTGCTAGTTTCCACAGAGGAAAATTCGTTTCCTGGACGTATCTGCATCATTTCGGAGCCGTATCTTGTTTCCGTATCGAGTTGTACCCGTACTAGGGGTCAGAATAGGACATACCGGTAACTTAGTTCAAATCTGTTAGCAGCTAACAGAGAAAACAAATATGCCTTAACTTGGTTCATAGCTTCCAGACATGTCTAGAAATTTTGGAGTTTTAGCAAATTACTCAGGTTAAACCCGCTAGACCAAAAAACATTATACAATTGGCAGGCAAGTTTCTGTTTTTCATTTTTTACCCTTTAAACACTTGTGTCTCACCACAACTTATACTAGTCAAGGCATTTCCTGAAGAATTTCAACCTTATCCTGTGATTCCTCACCAAAGGAATGGACAGAACACGAGGGTGTGCTCGGTAGTTTCTGAGTAGAGTTTTAGGTCCAACCTAGTAGTGATTTCTTTGATAACCTGCATTACAGGTCGTACACCTTCCGAAATCAAGTGGGTGATAATTATTTCCATCAGTAGTGCACTGAATGACATTCTTGATGGAAACACGATCCTCATGGAGCAGAAATGAACCAAAAACATTTGAGAGCATGTTTACACTGTTGAAGATTTGGGCCATGTCAAAAACACATTTCTTCTGCCCACTAACTGACTGGGATCCAACATCATCCCTTTCATTAGCATTTGACTGTCATTGATCTCCACACCATCTATATCATTGACCACCTTTAAACTAAGTTACTAAATTTGAATTGGGTATGGGTATGTGGGTATGGTATTCCAATACAACAGAATTTAGTTGGGGCAGAGTATGGTCTGAGTACATATGTACAAAAAACCTAAGTTACATGTTCGGGTGTGGGTAAGAAACTTGTTATGGTGGTACGACATTTTTTTTTCCTTGGCTATGGGTTATGGATTTGTGTATATATACTATATTATTATACATAAAATATATAAATTATATATAAAATATAATATGTTTTCTAATATATAATGAATAATCTATGTTACCTGGTGGATGCGTCCCGGTCCTAAAATCCCCCATCCCCATCCCGGAAATGCAGGGACGGCAGGGGACTCCGGCACCAGCCAACCTTCTTAAAAAAAAAACTCACTTCACTTTAAATATTTAATTCTAAATTCATATTCATGGGAGTTTAGGACTCATGTTGCTGCTACTAGAAAGGTATTGAATTTTTATTGGCTAGCAGTAGCACCTAATTTGAGGGTTTAAATATTTCAATATAGTGTGATAGAAGGAAAACTGACAATGAATATATAATTCTGAATGCAGATTCAGTATTGACAATGAATTCTGAACACAAATGTTACGTGTTATGGTTAATATTTTATTAGCCATCCCCAAAATTGGTTTGAAAAATGGGGGACCTGGGGATGCATCCCGCCGTCTCCTTCGAAAACTTGGGGTAACATAGAGTAATATTTTATAATATTATATTTTAATATTTATATAAATATATACTACATTAATTATATATAATATATAGATAACATAATTATAATATTGTATTAAAATTTAAAAATATATAAATATAATATATTTTCTAATATATAACAAATATAACTTTATAATGTTATATTTTAGTATTTGATATTTATATAGATATACTATATAATATTTAATACTACAGTAGTAATTAATAACAATTGAAATCTATAAATATATTAATAAATTAATATAATTTTTTTTATAAATATAGCATATTTGATATTATATAATTTTTATATTTTATTTTACTAATAATAGATGATATATAAAGGTTATAATATGTGGACATTTACAATTACTAATAGGCACAAATTTTGGCATTACAGGCACAGGTACAAACCTTACATGCACAAGTACAGGCCTTACAGGCGCTGGTGGCACAGTTTACCGCCGAGAGGGACACAGCCGTGATCAGAGCACCGAGGGCTGAGCAGCATATAGTTAGCTTCATAGAGATCGTGAGCGAGCCGATTGCGCAGTTGGCACAACAACTATATCAGGTGGGTCAGGAGACCCAATATTACACAGGGTTATATGAGGATGACAAAGCAGATCATAGTCTAGGAAGACAATGAGCATTGGTGGGGTAGAGGGTCTTAGTAGGCCACCGCAGACACAAGGAGTGCAAGGAGAGGCAGGGCCGTCTAGAGAGAGACATCAAAGGCCATTGCCTAGGCCACCACCCACAGAGGATAGGGGCAACATTGGTTAGCCCGATTGATTATTGTATATAGACACTCATGCATATTTTGATTTGAGCTTGCGAGCTCCATTTTTGGCAGTCTTTCTAATTTTGTACTATGACACGATTTTAATATAAATATGAGATGCATTACTTTTGGTAGTGACTATATGATGTCTATATGGTTTATATGCATGTTTCTATTCTATGCTTATGTGATGGCTCCTATATGATGCGTCTATGGATTTATGATATATGTTTATCTGAATCGTATGCAATGCTAATGTATGGTTGCTTATACATGGATGGATAGATGCCTATGATGTTGATTTATACTTATATTTATGATGTTACATATGGATATCTAATGTTTATGGTTTATGATGGGACTAACACGTTTATATCACCTATATGCAGGATGGTATGATATGCTTATGAAATGTCATGGAATAGTTTTATATGATGTCATGGATATCTATAGAATGTGATGCAATGTTATTTTTATTTATTTATATTCAATATGAATGACCTAACATGTGTATGATTATGTCTATGATGTTCTAACATGAGTGTAGATGCAAGATTATGCAAATTGATGCGTTTGTTTTTATGTGCCATAACACCATCAACACCATCAGAATGATTGCAGGGACTGACAGAAGAAATATTAGCAAGAGGAAAAAGTTAATAAGGAGTGAAGAATGGTTAGATGGATCAATGAAATAAGATGAGAGGATATAATGAAATGGATCAGTATTCATGTATGATTGGTAGGATAGATTTTGAACTTTCATTAGAACACAATTATCATCATAGGGCGTTTTTTATTTTGCAAATAGATAACATACACCAAGGTATGAGAAGACCAAGGTGCGAAATGTTATCCCTTTGTGTAGGCAAACACATTGTAGACAAGGAGTGTCATGATGCATACTAGTGACAATAGAACTTTGTCGGAATATGTGAAGATGTATCCACAAAGCATGTTGATCCTAATGCAAGAAATTATTAGACGACTTTTAACTTGCATAGGATTATTTGATTATGCCAAATGGAATCCCAATCACACACAAGGAATTTAGTTGCCGCAATCATATTGTCAAGACAAATTGCAAACAAAAATCAAACAAAAAAAATCATGATCCATCCTCATTCCTCTAATCCCTTGTGGATATCCTCGAGTAGCATAGGAACACGACGAAAGACAAATCAAATAAAAAGATAAGACTTATTGGACCAAACAAGTCAACAACCATTAGTTCTTATTGCCAACGATGAATGTTTCTTGATAGAATTCAAAGGATTATGTCTGATTTGAGGAGTGAAACATCTCATATAAGACACCTAGTCTAGTTTCGAGGATGCAACATCTTGTATAAGACAAATGATAGCTGATAAAGATAGATGATGTTGATAGGTAATTAGGCAATTGATCGGCTAGTTTGATAGTTTGTATGTTGTTTCATGATTTTTTGAGCTTAGTTTTTTGTAGGATGTCCTATTTGTGTCTAATTAAGATGTCAATCTTGGCAAGGAATAATTTATTATTGGTGGATTGTGATGGGTGTATAATTTATTGTGAAAAATGAAGTATGGTGAGTGATTGTGATAATATCCTCTGAAATCATGTCAAACATCCCATCTAAAAATCTAGGTCGAGGATTCCCCCTAGTCAAGTATAGGATTAGTTATTACAAAAGGAATGGGTACAAAAAGTGGGTGACACAAATCATCAACCATTTTGAGACCATGAGAGGTGTGACAAAGTTTTGTTATGATCATGTGGGGTAAAGTGGGATTTTTATTATGAAGGAGCGTATGCTCGGGTTATTGTGGATGGAGTGAAAAAATTAGATAGAATGATGGTAGATGGTAGAGCAAATGACCTACTACACATGGCGTCTGTTCGCTAGGTTTTCACCATGGTATTTACCCAAAGCACCACCGAAGTAGTTTTCATTAGATGGCAGATCATTTCTCTTTACTATTTTTTTTTTCATTTTTTTTGTATTTTTGTATTTTTATTTTTTATTTATTTTTGGAATGTGATGATGATGTGATCATGGTGGATGTCCTTTAGGAGATGGAGACCGATGATAGATGGATGGTATGACATAGAACATGGAGAATGTGATATGGTGGAGATGGTAGGAGCTAAAGTATAATCCCTAAAGTGTGCACTACATGGGCCTTCATGCTTCACTTGCAAAGGAGATTGGACAACTAGTGAATCGGAGTGCGTCAAGGGGTCATCATTAAAGGTACATTGAGTGACATCGCCAAGGGGGATAGAATAATATGGTGTGTATGAATATGGGTGGATTAAGTAAAGCGTATGGTTTACCAAAGGATGATGAGGATGAAAACTTAGGATCAATAAGCTCATTTCTTGATATTTTACTTTGATAGGTGCCCTCGATTATTTTGGGTGAGGGGGCATAATTGGAGATCAATTTTTGCTTGCTTTTACTTTTGATTTTTTCAATAGCTTTTGGTTTTGATTTGACTAAAGGAATTTTCTTGATCTTTTTTTTCTCTCATTTGATTTTGGATCTCCTTTCGATAAAAGGCTTTTTGATTTTTGAATTTTGATTGATAGCCTTGTTTTTTTGGGATGATACTTGTTGATTCAAGTCTAGGAGATGGATGGAAGTGGACAAGTTCAATGAAATGGTAAAGATGTATGATTCATGTAAGAGATTAGCGATGTCGTCAACAAATTCTTGTGACTATCCTTTTCAACATTGTTAACATCAAAGGAAGCTCACACATTCTTAATGGGTTGGTGAGAAAGGGTAGTAGAAGTAACATTTGGAGATGCATACCCTAATCCAGGATGTTTAAGATGGAATGACGGTAGCTCGTGAGATGGAAGGGAAATAAGATGATCTTGGGATGAAAAGTGGTGATCTTGGATGTCCTCAATAGGATCATGATCGAAAAGTGGATTATCATAGATATCATGGTCAAACATGGGATTGTCATGGACATCAAAGGATTGGGATGAATTAGATAGTGGTGTGGGCTCAACATGGAAGGCCTATAACTCATATTCTCCAATGTTGAGGTCTTTGACCTTAACCTTGATCTCTGAGGGATTGCGAGATGTGAATAACAATGAAGGATCAATGTGTGAAAATGAAGGTGGGGGTGCGGTATTGGTAAGACAATGTTGTGAAAAGCCATGATTGCTTTGCAAGAACTTGCAATATTGAAATGGATTTGGATTAGCATGTACAGTCACTTCAATTCCATTGTAAGGGAACTTTATGCATTGATGGAATGTGGATGGAATGGCCTACATGACATGGATGCACGGGTGTCCTAGGAGGATGTTATAGGGGATATCAAGGTCTAAGATTTGGCAAGTAGTCTCGACGGTAACTAGTTCAACTTGGATGGGTAGTGTGTAGAGCCTTTAGATTCACGCTTAGCTTCATCATATGCTTTGATATTGATCTTTATGTGGGGATCAATAGCATCATTGGAATATCCTAGTTGCTTAACTAGACTTAGACTGCAAAGATTAAATCCTGCTCCACCATCTACCAAAACTTGTCTGATTTTTTGGATGGGTAGCATGATAGAGCCTTTAGATTCATGCTCAACTTCATCATATGCTTTGATATTGATCTTTGTGTGGGGATCGAGAGCATCATCAAAATATTCCAATTGCCTAACTAGAGTTAGACTGCAAAGATTAAGTCTCGCTCCTTCATCTACCAAAACTTATTTGATTTTATGTTTATTGATAAAACTTCAAGATGGGAGGCATCATTATGGTGAGGCTTATGTAAAGGGACATTATGCTCTGTAAATGTTACTGCACACTCAAGATTCTTGCTCTTGATGGGTATAGTTGAGACATTACTATCATTCTATTGGATATGGTTAACTGTGTACTCATAGGTGACACGAGTGTAGTTGGCTTGGTCTTTGGTGTTTGCCCTTGAACTAGAGACTTTTCCCTGTCCATGATTCAGTATGATCAGTATTAGATCCCTGTGGATTATCAATCACTATGTCTCCTTGATTGATGAGGTCCCGAATTATGTTCTTAAGTTTAAAGCATGCAAAATTTGTGTCTTGTGGTCTTATGATACTTGGAGAAGTCATTGTCGTTCCACTAGGCCGGTTTGAAAGGTCATGGCTCATAATGTCTTCTGGAATTTGGATGACACTGGATTGTAGTAGCTTCTTCAAAGTTGATTTAATTGGTTCCCCTAAGGCTGTGTATTTACGTCTTGGATTCATATTAATGTTTAAAGGACCTCGTTGTGTATTGTTCTGAACTGAGTTTATGGATTGTTTGTGATTTTGTGATTGCCTGTTGTTTGATGTTTGCATGGAAGGTCCTTTAAGACTAAAAATAGGGTGAGCTTTGTTTATCATTGTTGCATCCTCCACCCATCATTTGTCACATTCTTGTTCTGTGACCAAAATTTGTTTTTATTATTTGATGTGCTTGGGTGATTGTTATTTTCTTTGAAAAATTTCACTAGCCCTTTTGCAAGGAGGGCTTTCTCAATAGAGATACCCTTCTTAATGACCTTGTCAAATGTGTTGGAACAGTGAATTCAAAGATGAAACACCAATTTTGAATTAAGGTTTTGCATGAAGATTTGCACCAGTTGCTTTTCTAGTATATGACAAGGACATTTACTCACAAGGTTTCTCCATCTCTGTAAGAATGAAGCGAAAGATTCTCCCTGGACTGTTTGGTTTTGCATAAGTTTATTATGTTTATTTCATTCTCAATGTTGTAGGAGAAGTGAACTTCAAACTTATCAACCAATTCACTCTAGGTCCTTATGCTTGGAGGTAAATGAGCGAACCTTTCTAGTGTGTCCTCAAAAACTACATAGGAAAAGACACATTAGGTATGTTTGATAGTAAGCAACACCTAAATAAGTTGTGTGAAACCCCCTCAAATGTTCTATATGATCTCCTTTCCCCTTGTATTTATCAAATTTTGGTATGCCAAAGTTTGTATGGAAAGGTGACATGTATATACTTCGATCAAAAGGGTAAGGACATAAGGACTCGATTGAGTAAGTCTTTTTGGTCCTAGTAAGTTGCATGTTTGTGATACGTTGTTGCAGGCTTTGTAATTGTTTAGCCAATATCTTGGTTGGTGATAGTGATATAGGAGCTATGTTCATTTGGGTATAATGTGTTTGGATCTATAGAGGGTCTATGAATCCCTCACATGTTCTATATGATCTCCTTTCCCCTTGTATTTATCAAATTTTGGTACGCCAAAGTTTGTAGGGAAAGGTGGCATGTATATACTTCGATCAAAAGGATAAGGACACAAGTCCTCGATTGAGTAAGTCTTTTTGGTCCTAGTAAGCTGCATGTTTGTGATACATTGTTGCAGGCTTTGTAATTGTTTAGCTAATATCTCGGTTGGAGATAGTGATATAGGAGTTGTGTTCATTTGGGTATAATGTGTTTGGCTCTATAGAGGGTCTATGAATGGGTTTATGTTCTGATGGTTCACCATTGCGTTGGAAATTTGGATGTTTTGATTAAGTGTGTTCCAATGTTGTTATGGCATAGGTTGGGTAGTTTGGTTAAAGTGATAAGTGAATGTTGGATTTGGGTTAGGTTGTTGTTGTGATGGTGGTTGGTTTAGGTTTTGATTTGATTCGATAAATGTTCGAGTCTAGGTCGGTGGTATGTTTGTGTTTACCTTTGACATGGGGAGTGAAGTGCTTGTCCTTTGATTTTGGTTGGGTGGATTTTGGTTTATGATGCATTGAGTCACAGGTATTGTACATTGCTTGATCGCGTCACAATTTGAGATTTTGGTGACATGTGAAAGTGGGATTGTGAATTATCGACCAAATGTTGGGGTGGAAGATATATTTACACTTGTTGAATTATGGGATGATCTTCCAAGTGGCATACTTGCATTCAATTGTTGTGAAGTGGAATTGTTTAATGAAAGTGTCATGTTAATGGCACCTTGTTCTTGAGATGTTGCATTAGGCATTTGTTCCATTATGGTGGAAATGTCAAAATCTACGAGAAGTCTAGCTCCATTATGTGCAAGTGATAAAAAGTATCTGTTAGGGTCTGTAGATAGGAGTGCATCCATTATCCTCAATATTCGGGGGTCTTGTGAAGCGTCACCAATCTCCTCTTGAGTTAGGTTTTGTTCAACATTGTTCAAATTAAACTCATCATCAAAAGAAAATGGTGTAGCTTGAGGTTGTGACCTTGGTTGTTCATTTGAGGATGACCCAAAGTGCATCACACTAGTGGGATTAAAATTAGGGTGAGCTATAAACTTCATTTGTTTTCTTTTTCTTTGTGACCTTGTTTCAACCATATAAGACCTGATATGCTAAGATGTTGTTTTTGGGATTTTATTTTTATTTTTAGTTTTTAGTTTTTAGTTTTTATTTGTTGGATTATATTTTTTATTTTGGATTTTGTGGTTTGAAGGATGCAAAATAAGTATGAACTTATGCTATATTTTTGGGTTTTTTTTGATTTTAAAGGATGTTTGCAAATGATAAGTGGACTTATTATGCTTTTTGTATTTTTTTATTTCAAAGGATACTTGACAAATAATGATAGACCGAGGTAATCATAGGAAATATCTAGACCTCAAGAGGGTAAAGATTGAGATGATGGTTGATAAAAGTCAAACCTAAACTAAACTTATGATTTTTAGGCCCTACCGTTAATAGGATGATGAAAGATTGCGAGATCAAGATATTCAAAGGATGACTATGGTATGATTAAAATCTGACCAGTTTCTTGGTTTGGAAATGCAAAGGTCAATGTCTATGATGTTGGATGACAAACCTTAATCTAAGGGTGTAATTAAGCTAAGCAAAGTGGGAAAATATTGAAAGTGCAATACTAACCTGACAAGTCTCAGGGCTCTGTGTCAATTCACTGTGCTAATAAGGTCTGGAGTCTGTATCCTCAAGGATAAACCCTAATATTTTAGATAAAATAGATGCGTCAAGGAAATTAATAGATGCGGTACAAAAAACATCAATTGTGTTATAGAACAAAATCAAATGTGTTGTAGAATTGGACAATTGCATGACAGAGCCAAATGTGTTACAAATTTGGTTAGTTGTAGTGCTCTAGTTTTATTCTGAGTTTTCTAAAACAATTGCGGTACAAAACACTACAGATGTTGTGTAGGATACTAATGTATTACAAAAGTTAGATGCAACACACAAATCCACAAATGTGTGATAAAATACAGATGCAAAACAAAATTCAACAAATGTGTGATTTTGGCTTACAGATTTGTGACACAATATATGTGGCACAAAAGTCGACATATGTGTGATTCCGACTTGCAAATGCGTGACTGGTTATTTTTCCTAAAATCAGTTATTCTAAATGTTTTTTCATGTACAGTTTTTCAATTTTAAGAAAAAATACACTCCAAAAACACTCAAAAGACAAAATGGTTGTTTGATACTCGACTCTTGGGAATTAAGGCTTAAGGCCAAAATGGCCAATGGCATCATTGTTATAGCACAATTGCAGACACTTGAAGACAAGCACAACCTAATTAGCAGTAAAAGGAATGCCAAATTAAAGTGGGCCCACCTGTCAAAGCACAATACCTCCCAATGAATGGGTAACTAGGGTATGCTAAGGTCATGTGCCACCTTGACACCCTTTGCCTTGAAAGGAAAAGGTCCTAGCGAGGAACAACAATCACATCAACAATGAAAAGTACATGGTGAGTAACTTCACGTATGATACTGTACGTTGCCTCACAATAAGTTAATGATCAAAGGCTCAACAAAGGTTTCTAGTGGGGGACTACCATGAACAAAGAGCTCCTGTATAATAGCCTAAGAATGGGAGGGTCTCTCCCGCTCTCATCACCAAAGCAAGTTTTTGCAGATTGAGGGTCTTGCGGTTTGACTTCAAACGATGCTAGCCACTCTTTGGGGTACAAATTTCGCTCTCCCCCCTTTGTATACCCCGTCGAGAAATGTGGTTGGGTTCGAACCTTGGGGTGATGAAATCCCCAGGCAAGCCCTCTATTGAAAATAAAAATAGGCTATTGTGTGTTTCTCTTGCACCCAAGATCACACAAGTGGTGTGAGGGGTGAGGATACACACAAAATAACCTGGGTTGACACAAATGTGCAAGTGCACCAAACATGGAAGAAAAATGTTCTTTTTAAGTTGAAATCAAATGTTATCTAATCTAGAAAATCAAAGGCACACATGTTTGGAAAATAAATTCTCTGATCAACAAACTTGCACCAAACTAGTCAGTAGTTTAAATGATGTCTTTGTCAATCAAGCTGCACCATATAAGATTAGTAGTTTAAAGCAATATATTTTCCAAACGATTGCCACAAAGCTGCAAGCAAAGATTAGTAACCAGAAAACACTAACCTATCTAAATCAGATTACACACAAAAGAATAAATTGAATATTTTATACCTTTTTTATTCAATAGATAGATGCATCACTATATGTAATGATTGTGTCACAAAATCAGTTGTGATATAGAACTCGTTAGATGCGTTGCAAAGAACAATTGTAGTGCTCAAACCCCCAAATGCATTGTAGAAAAAAATGATTGTGGTGCTTAAACCTCCAAATGTGTTGCAAGAAACGATTGTGGTGCCTAAACCTCCAGATGTGTTGGAAAAAACACTTGCAATGCAGAATAACAATTGCGTTATAGAACCTACAAATGTTAAAATCGCCAAAAACAAACATAAAAGACAACCCAAAAAGCACAAATTCATTATTAGGATTACATACAATCAATTTTCAACCCTGTGCAATAATAAAAAACAATTGATAGCTAAAAATTGAAAAATTCTAATCTTAGTCAATTGCATTGCAAAATTCAACAAATGCGTCACATAAATCTACGCATGCGTTGCAAAAAATAGATGTGTCACAATAATCAACAAATGCATCGTAGGCAACATATGTGTTACAAAATTCTACAAATGCATCACTACACTTCAATAGATGTGTTGTAGAACTTGTACCTTCAAAAGTTCTTATTTTCTCGTAAAATTTGTTATCAAGTTCACATCAGGTTCAATTGTGATAAATTAGGAAAATAGCTAGAATCGTGAACAACAACCACAAAAACCATTTGATTCAAGCAAACTAATTTCAATCTATTAATGAAGAATGAATAAATGTAGGAAATATGAAAGATTAATTAAACATTATACCTTTCTTACATCAAATATCAAATCACCTCCATTGTCCTTCTCAATTTTGCTTTGTAAACTATTGTTGCTCTCAGATTTTATTTGAGCACAATTGTAATAAGCTCAAATGAATACGATAGCAAAAAATCAAAGATTGTGGTTCTTTTCAAATGAGGATGAATATTGATTTTATAGAAAATGTAGGTTTGATGGACGATTTGAGGAAAAACTAATCGATGGTGAAAAATTGATGAGAGGAATTGATTAATCTGTTAACTGGTTGCATGACTCGATGAATTGAGTGCATGTATTAGTCAACTATTTGCATGATTTAGTTAAGATGTCTGATTGGATTGTTAACTCAGACTGTGTGTTAGTGGATTGGATTGATTGAGGAGTGTTAGACATTGGAGCCCTCGTTTGGGGTTCCGAGCCGAACCTTGAGTGAACCCAAGGCTGTCTTGAACCCAAACCCATATCAAAATTGTATTTTTTCCATATGCGAGTCTATATATGTGAACATGATAACATAGCAAAAAAAATATAAAAATCATAAAAGTATACATATTTGCAGCTTAGAAACATGAATTAAATTTAGAATACCACATATCATGTATATGCTAAACCAAATCATTATAAATATTATAAATTTGAAATACAATTAGATTAATCCTATATGAATTTGTCAAATTTTAATGTCATAATAGATTTTCATTATTTAATTTTAAAATTATACAATTAGTAATAGGCATCATATGGGTCATCATCAAGATCAACTCCATCAACTTAGATATTACTCAATACATTTTCCTTCTCATCATGGGTTAGCTTAAATTTTAATTTATTATTATTATCACATTCCATTGCATTGCATTGACAAGCTCAAAGATATCAGTGATTTAATACATGTCAAAGTTAAGGTACAAAAGGATGACATCAACGGTACTTGTAGATGATCATTTTTTCAGCCAAGGAACGGTTCCATCGTTTAGCTTATATTTAGGTAAATTTTGGAATTCCAATTAAATCTCACAGCATAAGAGCTGCGAGAAAAATGCTTTTAGAAGATTCCTAACAAAGACATTTAACTCCTACAAACAAAAAATCAACCGAAAACATCTCTAAGAAATGGAGATATTCAATTAATTTGATTTGGTTACTTAACCTGAAATTTTTGGGTAAACTATATACATATGTACATTTTTTAAGGTTTTCTTTATAATTTCTCCACATTGTTTCCCTAAATTTTAATAAAAATTAAAAATCATCCACATATAACTGTGCAACTTGAATTCTTCATGTGGGGACTTTACTTTGGTGGGTGCCATACTTTAAAACTGCTGCTGATGATTTATTTACTTCCTTCAAACAACCATCTCCGACCTCTTGCTGTGTGCCCTGCACAAATCCTCATTCACAGGAAACAATGTCTTTTTGCCTTGGTTTAATGACTATAGCTAGCTACTTCAGCGCCTTCACCAAAGAAAATTTCTTTGTTGTGCCAAACAAACAGATCTGTCTCCTCTCAAACACTGGGCCCTTGCAGCAAAATAGGCACCTGTCACTTGGATTTTTTTTGATGGAAGATTTTATATCAAATCTAGATTTGTTTTGCAACTTGATACGGGCGCATGAGTCATAGGCTGAACCTCTTCGGTTAAGAGCCGATGACTGAGGGGTATCCATTCAGCCAAATTCGCCCGGGTCACAATCCCGGTCTCATCCCTGATGATGTTGGAGCCTTGCACTCAACAAGACTTGATCCCTGGTGGGCTCATTTAGAACCATTCAACTTCACTGGATTTTAACTCTTCTTTCGTTTTTGCTTTTATCACTTCAGTTATTTTCTGATCACACATACATCTCTGCCTTCATGCCTTCTTACAGAAAAATTGAAAAATGCAGCCAAAGTTTCTTTTTAATAAAAGCTTTATAATAATAATAGTAAAACTTTAAATGCCATTACAACATACATTCCATTGTAAACTCTGCTTCATGCTCTGCTATCTTCTCTTCCACAGACTGATCCGATCAAGGAAATGGATAGCATCTAGTTAAAATAAATGTGTTAAAAGCCTCTTAGGATGCCTTGGAAAACTTAAGTGCTTTGAAAAGCAAATTGCACACAAGTATCAATATAAAGACGATATTTATACACAAGTTTATGTCCTATTATTTAGGCCATTTTGTTTGCACATATCACTATTCTTTGAACCTTTGTCTTGAGTTAGTAAATTTTCCTGAGTTATTTGGTCTGTTTTGGGATGGGATTGTAGAAATAATGTCTTGGCATGAGATTTTGTGTGGTTATGTTAGGGATTAATTGTTATCTCAATGTCTTTTGGGTTGTTTTTTCTACTAAAATTTTATGGTCTATTTGGAAAAAGAGAAATGAGGACTTATACCAAGACAAAAGTTTTCTTACTGAGTCTGTTCTTAGACTCACTACCCTTAACGTTATTGAATAGGTTAAGAAGATGCCAGCAGATAGGTTTATGAAGATATTGGAAGAACGCTCCACACGTGTCTTCAAGACAGACCTTAAGGATGCTAATTTTTGGCCCCAGGACTTGAGGAAACTTGATAACAATTTTAGAAACCACTAATGGTTTGTAGTTTTATTGTTGCCTCTAAATTGAATGTTCGGCTTGGAGGTACCAGTAAATGGTATTGCAAGTATCATTATGTTTACCAAAATATCTCCAAAACCATTATTTTATGTGATAACTTGTGATGATTTGAGCTTATCATTATATTGTTATGGTTGTTTGTGTTCATATTATTTTCTAACTTCAAACTATATAATTTTCTTTATTGCACTTCTCTCCTCATAGTTTAATAGTGGAATATTTTATCGGATTTTTCTTTCAAGACTTTCCCATGAAACTTAAAACTAAAAAAATAGAAATGACACTGTAAGCACATTATAGACCATCCAATTATAGTATTATCATTTTTCAACTCATCATAACAAGATATTTTAGCAAAGAACGAGGCATGACCAAAAAATTAAGTTATCACCACCAATACCATCAAATGTGTGAATTATTATCCTAATGTCTCTTCACACTCCAAATTTTAAACATAACTTCAAAAACATTAATGAATAAAATTACTACAATAAGAGACAAATCTAATAATTTCCCTCACATTAATATTTGTTGATTAAGCTATTATTAACAATACCATCAATAAATAATTTGAAGTCTCAATAAATGATTTGAGGCCTCTTCAAGAATCAAGATAAACATTATAAAAATATTTCAAGAATGAAGATCAATGTTATAAATGTTTCATGTGCATTATTTTCCAACTTGAAAATCTACAAATTGGAAGGTCTACATGTTAACACCATAAATTAATAATTTATAAATAAATTATATGATGAGATTATTGATTAATCCATTAATCTCGAAATTTTATGATATCATGTCATCTATACAATCATTTCCTTAGCTATATCTAACTTCAATCATTAGGTAGCTTTTAAAATTGAGTTGCATAATTTTGCATTGGTGGTTTTTGGTTCATATTTGAGTTGTAATAAGGATGGAGAAAAAATATAATTATATGGTTTTGTTTCTTACACACTAATGGGAGACTCAAGATGTTAGTATTTATGATGTAGATAAATTGGAAGCATTTTTATTATTGGCTTCTAGTAGGTCAAGAATGCCATTTGGTGGGAAGTTGGTGATGATTTTTTCTTAGAATTTCTTTAGGAAAAATATTTTGAACTTATTGGCTTATTTCTTCCTTCCAAATTTAATGGATTTTCTTGGAGATAAGGTCATTATGAAAGAGCTAGAATTTACATTTATCCAAGGTTACTTATTCTCTAAAACATCTCTAGATGATTCTACCTTATGATTGGGATATTGGGTATTGGGATTGAGGGTTGTTTCCCCAAATATTTTTTGTAAAATTATAATGTGGCTATGTGTTGTGTTCACCAAAGCCAACCCTAGTCTAGTTGCTAGTTCACTTGTCAACTTCAACAAATTTGTTCGACTAAGCATGAGAAAGATATATGTGGATTCCTGATTTCCAAAATTAGAAATTTGTGATGACGGTTGTGGATTTTCTTCCTAGTAATACTAATATTCAAATAAGTCCAAGGAGAATTTATGTGATGTAGTGCAAAGTAATAAATATTGATA
>VDFB02221117.1:0-24228 GCA_007258455.2 Sequoia sempervirens | reverse complement strand
GATGGTGGTGGAGGTGGATCAGATGGAGCAGGTGGATCAGGTGGAGTGGGTTCAACATTAGGTGTCAAAGACTTCATGGTGCCTAGTAAGAGGCGATCACTGATAGCTCCCATCGAGCAACATGTGTATATTGGGGTACCTTCCTAGCATCAATAGACACAAATTGTGAGTTTACAGGTGTAGGTATAGACATTACAGGGTCAACTAATTCAGGCCTAGGGGTTATTAGGTAGACGTAGACATAGATGTAGTCTTAAGCATAGGCTTATGCCTAGACTCTTTCACAAGTACATGCACAATTGGTAGTTGGGCATGCATAGATAGCCTTGTTGATAGTAGAGAGAGATGTAGCTAGATAGGTTGCATAGAAAGCACAATTGATAGCTAAGAGATTGCAAAGAGTAGCTAATGGTACCTCTATGGTTGATTATATGAGAGAGGTTCTTCATGTTGGTAGAGAGGCAGAGTATTACAAAGGTCGGTACCATGATGCAGTTCCCTCCGAGCAGAGAGTCAGTTATGCTCAATCTCGATCAAGCATGACTCATTCCAGGACTATTAGCGCAGGTGTGACATAGCCTCTATGGAGAGATCTGAGAGATCCTGGTACGTCTGGTGGAGGCACTAGTCTAGAGATGCATGTACTGTCTTGAGGTAGCACCACATAGCTCCATTGATTGGATTCCATGATATATTTGAGACATGATGTATACTCCATTTTTTTGATTCACAACCATTTTTAATGTTGTATCTCTTTACATTTCAAACATCATTGTATACTTCACATTTTTATTTTTGAGATTTATATGATATGCAATGGATTGATTGATCTATACATGTTCTATATGGTTCTATGATGGATGCATTTAATTTCCTATTCTATATGCCATGTGGCGATTTATATTATGATGTTATGGATGCAATTTATGATAATGATGGCATGTTATGATTTACATGTGATGTTATACGTGATAGTGCTTATATTGAAGATGTATGGATGCATGATGATAGTTTTATGATAATGGATATATATAAATAATATGGTAATGTAACTATATGCATGATTTTGGATGTGTTGCTTTAATATAATATGACATAATGATGTAAATGAAATATGATGCATTTTTATTTTTGTTATTTCAAATGCAAATATATGATGTAATAAATGGATGAATGAATGATTAATATGATGATACTTCTAATGTGCAGTGTATGATATGATAATGTTAATGAAAAAGCAATTATGTAGATGATTTGTTTTTTATATTTTTCTTATGCAATTTAGATGATGTGATGATTTGAAAAAATAATGATATGATACAAAATATTTGACGGAATGTATGAATGATGAAATGAAATGATAAATGCTTTCTAATGTATGTAATGGAAATGATTATGCAATTACATGATAATGATATTATTTTTGTTAATGTCAAGTATACTCAATCCGTTAATGAGAAAAGATAACATCATTTTTGAATCCTTCACCAACTTTTGTAACAAATACTCTCCAGATGAAAAACTAACATGAATGCAATCTAATTTTACCCTGCAAATCTATATGCAAGCATTGTCACCTTAATAGTCCATTTATCATGATTTTTATCATCATTGAGCTTTTAAAATGTTGAAAGTGAGTACAAGCATCAATGGTATAATGTAGACCAATGATGACCTAAGAACTACTTTCATGATTTTTGATATTGCAAGTTAACAAAAGCATCTAGGTATAATTAAACCGAGATGTCCTAAGCATTTCTTGCATAAATAGACAATAATCAATCATTTTACTATGTGAATTCAGAATGTCATTAGTGATACTTTGTAGAGCACGTCTCATGACAATTCACACAATAAGAATGATTAACTCACATACAGTAGAAAAATAAAATACCATTCTCCTTCCTCGCTTCTCTAGTTCAATACATCATTGAGTTTCTCCAAAGAATTGATAACAAAAATTGAAGTACAACATTTGAACATTCAAGCTAAAGTGATAAAATCATTATTCAAAAGAGTATCATCCATCTACAGTTGTTTAGATTGATATGATTTCAACCGTTTTGATGTGGATGGTTGATTTCCTGAAATGTTTTGATGTTTGATGTATGTTCAATGTTGAGTTTCCCAATGATCATTGTGTTTGCTATGTTGTCATACTACTGTTTGTCTATTTGTTTAAGCTCAATTTTATTGGCCCCAGTGAGTTCAGGATTTTCCCCCAAGCTAGGGTGAGACACAACCATTTTTCCAGGATATGTACAAGAGGTCCCTCTACAAAAGATAAACGGAATGATGGTGAAAGTGTAAGATCAAGATATGTCTCAAGTAGATGGAAAAGATAGTTTAAATCACAAGTAGCACTTGTTTCTAGGTTTTCACTACTTATTTTTATTGCACTTTTTCAGACTTTATGACTTTTTTTTTTTGGTATTTTTCTCATTGCTTTTTTCATTTTTTCTTTTTTTTTTCTCTTTTTTTGTATTTTTATGTCACCATGACACTTGTTTGCCAAGCTTTCATCAAGGCGACCATTTTCCCATGCACTAGATGATTTAGGTATAGAATTTCCTAAGATGGATAATGTGGATAGGTTCATCAAACAAATCCCCTTTAGGATACAGATGATATGAATAAAGGATTCAGGCCGCTAGGGTTCAAACTTCCTTTCTTTTTGTCTTGTTGATTCTAAGGGCTTTGTTTTAGGACCAAATCACCAACGGAAATGCTTAGGTTTCACATTGTAGCTTATGGAGACTCTTGTTTATATGCTCTCAATGACCATGTTCATGACGAGGTTCATCCAGTCAACAGTTCCCTTGAAGTCTAGAGACTGCTAATCCCCACTAAAATAAATTCTTTAGTAATAGTGATGTATTTCAACCTCGAATAGGTAGTATACTTTAACTAATATACCAAGGCATAAGGTGTAGCTCCCAGGTGTTTTGATGTTGGTTCCCAGATGCCCAGAGAGTTGTGATTTGTCTAACGCCAATCATTCAACATCATTGAGCCTTTCTTTAGTATTTTAGAATGGTTGATGAAGCCCCACCCCAAGCCACATTTCCTTGAGGATAGTACGGTGTTGAAAAATTATGTTGGATATGAAACTTTTCACATAGTTCCTAAACATCCTGATTCTTAAAAGGTCGAGCATTATCTGTGAAAATGGATTGAGGAATTCCATACCTACATATGAGGTAATTCAATATGAAAGAAGAAATCTATTTTCTAGTGATTGTTGTTAAGGGAACCACACTTATCCACTTTGCAAAGTACTATGTTGTGATTATAAATTTGTGTTCATTGGAAGAAAGATTAATCTTTCCTACCAGGTCCAGTCCCCACTGCCAAAAGGGCCATGTTGAAGTGAATGGTTGCAATTATTGTGTCAATGCATGTATTATATTACCATGTATTTGACATTTTTCACACTTCTTAACAAACTGGGTGACTCCTTTCTCCATGTTCTGCTGGGCAGTCAATTCCCCATAAATAGAGTGGGAGTTTTCACAATATCCACTGAATGAGTCTACAACAATGAAACTGCCAAGGTGACGTCACACTCACAGCCTAGACATCGGCGAGAGTTCACTAGAATTCAACAGTAAAGTATGCTAGCAATTACAGATGGTACAAATATTAATTGAAGCAGTTTCTGGCCGAAAGATCTATAAATATTTATCTTTGTGCGCTTTGTAGCCTTTCCATAGGATTCAAATTCTCAACGAACATATACTGACAGGATTACTAAGTGTTAATGTTAATTTTTCCACCATAAACGATAACGACCCTACTTTTTTTTGGCAATCGAAGAGAGAAGTAATCATCACCATAGCATTTGGTGCCTTTATTTTTGCACCGGGAATTTATTCAAATTGATATCCAAAAAAATTACTTTGAGATCATCCACCATTTTCATACAACATCAACTTCTCATCTTTTGTCAGATATTCATCATTTACCTGATAAATGACTAGTTGTGAATCTCCATATACTTGTAGCTCTGTGATTTTCCATTCAACTGCCACTTTGATTCCAATGATTAATGTCGTGTATTTGATACATTATTTGTACATGGAAACATGAGTCTATAGGACTTTGGGATGGTGTTTTGAGGTGTAACAAATAGAATTCCCACACCTGACCCACGTTGTGTGTAGGACCCATCAAAATAAAGCCTCCATTGTTGTGTTGTCATTGTAATAATGTCTACATCAAGAAACTCAATGTTCATTAAATGATCATCTAGTAATGGAGCTTCAACTAACTAATCGGCTATCACCTGACCCTTGATGGATCTTCTATCCACATACTGGATATCAAATTCACTTAAGATCATGACCCACTTGGCTAGTCTTCCTGTTAAGGAAGCCTTGCTGAGTAAATATTTTAATGGGTCAATCTTTGCTATGAGTTTGACTGTGTGGGTTAACATGTAATATCACAACTGCTGGGTAGCAAATACCACCACCAAACAAGCTTTTTCGATGAAGGCACATAATTTATCTCATAACCATTCAAAGTCCTATTGATATAATAGACAACCTATTCCTTTCCCTCATGATCTTCCTATGCTAATAGAGCTCCCAAAGAAATCTCAGTTGTTGCAATGTATAGTAATAAGGGTCTCTCTTTTGTAGGTGGCATCAATATGGAAGGTGACATCAGATATTGCTTTATTTGATTGAAAGTTGTTTCACATTCTTGATCCCATTTGAAAGAGACATTCTTATGTAGCAAATAATTGAAGGGATGAATTTTGTCTGCTAATTGGGAGATAAACCTCCTGATTGATTATAGCCTGCCCTGTAGAGATCATAGTTGACTGATATTCTTTGGTGGTGGAATTTCCATTATGGCCTTGACCTTGGTAGGATCCACTTTGATACACTTCTCTAAAACTATGTACCCTAGAAGCTTTGTTGATGTTACAATTCTCAAACACACATTTCTTAGATTACCTAACATTAGAACTTCTAACTGCAAATTTTTTTTTTGTCTAGGATCTCAGATGCCTCTTTCTGCATATACTTGCTAATGGTACCATCCACATAACTTCCCAAAGGTATGCATCATGGAAGATGGTGGTCGTTCATCATTATGTGGCACTTGCATTTTTTCAACCCAGCGTAAGCTGTGACATTCAATAGAATGTCTCTATGACATGTATTTTGATCCTCC
The DNA here is from genome assembly GCA_007258455.2 of Sequoia sempervirens. Classification (NCBI taxonomy): domain Eukaryota; kingdom Viridiplantae; phylum Streptophyta; class Pinopsida; order Cupressales; family Cupressaceae; genus Sequoia; species Sequoia sempervirens. The sequence continues at coordinate 19,044 of VDFB02221117.1, read as the reverse complement.
TGCGTTTTGATTTGAATATACCTGGTATTAACCCCATTAGTGATAACATGGCATGTCCTACTATTAAGTCAATAATAATGTCAATGTTTGGAAAAGGAAAATCGTCCTTTAGACATGCCTTGTTGAGATCTTTGAAGTTAGTACATATTCTAATACTATTATCTAGTTTAGAAATAGGTACAATATTAGAAATCCACTTAGCGTAATCAATAGATCTAATGAATCCTGCATCTAACAACTTTTTTAACTCAGCCTTGGCGATATGCGGATGCATTTTCCTTAGTTTTTGTTTTATTGGTTTTATCCCAGATGGTAGAGATAAATGATGCACTAGAAGATCTAGATCTAAACCTAGCATATCAGAGTAAGACCAAGCAAAGTTAATGTGTCTTTCTTCAAAGAACTTGGTGAATTTTGGATTTTCTTGTTCAATCATAGATGTTTCTAGATGTAAAGTCTTTTCTTTTTATGTTGTGCCAATATTGATAGATTGTGTAGGCTCCATCAACACTAATGATCTTTCATGATAGTGTTCTGGAAGGGTGTCAAATCTCCCATCTTTTGGTGCCTCAGAGAGGTTTTCACCATCAGATGTGTTCTTTATTTTTACTTTTTTGAGATCTAATGCTGCCATTAAATGGTTTTCACCATTAGATTCTTTAGTCTTATTTTCAATTTTGCAACTGGAAAATTTGACACCCTCCTGATTCAAAGCATTGTTATGAGATTTATGAATATAACTTGTGTTAGGTTCATCACAACAAAGGAAATTTATGATAGCATCATCATTCACAAAGATAGGAATATTGATAGGTTTAGTTGGTTCCTAGTCAATAAGTTTGGGATGGATTAAGGGTAAAAGGTCATCAGATTGGCTAAGGTCAACAACAGTAAGGGTTCGGATAGCAATGTTGCCAAAGGTGTCAGTGGTGATGTCAAGGTCTATGATAATACTCTCTTCCAATTCATCTATGTCACTCGATATTTGTCCATCCTCACTTGAGTCATCGATATTTTGTGATCCAAATACAAGGGGTCTAGTTCCTGAGATTTGTCCCTCCCTGCATATGGGTGTATACTATTTTATGAAATCAATTGGTATGTATTTATATGATGTTTCCAATAAATAATCCAACTCATACTCATTAGAATCTATTTCAGAGCTATCCCGCATTTGAAGGATTCTCTCAACAGCTCTATGAGTGTTTTCTTCTTTTGTTTCCCCTATATAACCCAGTCTTGTTTTGTCCTTCGGCTAAAGCGTGAGAGGTTGGATGGGTTCTACAATGCCTTCTTTTCTTTTTCCAATAGGTCCTTGTCCTTCATACCCCATTTTATCTAATATTGTTTTTCCCTTTCCATATTGATATGTCTTTATGTTGATAGTTGCCAATGTAGATACTTCCTCATCTTTGTAGAGCCAATTGAGGATGCCTTTATCTTCAGATCCGTCCTCTAAAGTACCTTCCTTTACAAATCTATCATTTAAAACCATGGTAGGTTGTGATGATGGCTGTGTTGATGTTGATGGTTTCCCATATGATTTTGGAGATGGCAACAACTGTGAAAAAGATAAAGATTGTTCAATGGAATACTCTCCCATGCCTTTGTCTTTTAACTAGATTTTTTCTTCGAATTGTTGTGATAGAGAATCCAATTGAGCTTCATTGTTTGATATAGTGGAGTCAGAAACACTTGTCTCTTTTGACTGGTCCTTTTTCTCAACCCATTTATATACAACGTTTAGTTTCCTTTCACTATTAGATGAACTAGAAGTGTTTGCTTCCCTATTATATGGCACAAAAGTGTCTTGAGTTGTTTTAAGCGTGCTACAATATTGGGGATTGTTGTAGTTAGCTGAAATAGTGATTTCTTGTCCATTGACAGGAAACTTTAAACACTGATGATAAGTTGAAGGTACTGCTTGCATTTCATGAATCCAAGGACATCCCAAGAGTATATTATAAGTCAACTCTTTGTCTAACACTTGGAAAACTATATTCTTCACAATTGGTCCCACTTGAATAGGCAATACAATCAATCCCTTGGATTGTCATAGGATTTTATTGTGATTTTCCTTCTGGCATCAATAGCGTTATAAAAATATCCTATTGCACAAATTAGTTTCAAAGTGCAAATGTTTAAACCAACTCCACTATCTATTAAGACACACTTTACTCAGTATTTATGGATTAAAACTTCATATGAAGGGCAGCATTATGCGGATGAGTAAGTGATACATCATCTTGTTTGGAAAATGATAGGTAGTGAGGCGTGGTTAAGTGTCCCACCATAGCCTGGAATTGACAAACATCCAAATTATGGGGTACTGTTGTGGCCACAAGAGCTTGTTCCAAAACCTCCTTATGAGATGGTGAGATTTTAAGGAGTTCCAGAATTGATATTTGTGCTAGTATTTTTTGTAGTTGATCAAATATGTTGTACTCATTTGAAGGAGTAGCAATGGTTTTAGATGAAACTCCTTTCAATATTACCTTGGATTGCCCCCTTGTTGTCACATTGACTGGTTGATGATCTTGGTTTTCCCTGATTTTTATGGCATTAATTTGATTACTTGATGGGACCATGTTTGGGATCAGATTTAATGGTATAATGCCATTGATTCCAATGTTATCAATTCGATTATCATTGGTATCATTCTTCTCAACCATAAAAATACAATGAATTGTGTTGTCATAAATGTAGTTTACAGTCTTACCTTTATTGTTTGCAGAAGAAGATTCTTTGTTTTCATAATTTGGTAAAGGATTTTTAAATGCACTATGATCATTGTCCATTTGATGTCCTTCTACAAATACCTTCCTATTTTCAATCAAATCTTGTACTAGATGTTTCAACTACATACAATCATTCGTTTTATGTCCTTTGTTCTTATGAAAGTCACAATAGTCTGTGTCATTCCACCATGATTATTTTACTTTTGGTTCCCAATTTCTTGATTCAAGAAATTTTCTCATTGTTGATTCTAGTGTTTTCCCTAATGGTGTGAATCTTCTTCGATTTGATGGTTTTTGATATGATTGTGGTTTAGATTCTCCATTGTTAGGATTATTGTTTTGATTGAAATTTTGATTGATGTTTTGGTCATTGTTTTGATTGGTCTTTGTAGTTGTTGTCGTGAAGTTAAATACCGGTTTCACATTTTGTGTTTCATTTGCAGCATCATTGTTACCAGTATTTCTATTCTTTTTCCAAAGCTTGGGTTTATCATTGTTGTTATAGTGATTTGGGGAATTTGTATTGTTTGATCCTTCGTTGTAATGTTTTATTACCCCTCTTTTGACCAAGCCTTCTTCAATCTTGAGTCCATTTTCAATTACTTTCTCAAATGTAGGGGGCATTGTAGTTCAAGCTTGTAGCTCATGTCATCAATTAGGTTGTCAATGAATAGTTTCATCTTTTCCTCTTTAGGTATGGAACGATGATATCTAGAAAACAACCTTCGCCATCATTGTAGAAATGAGAGGAATGTTTCACCTTTCTTTTGTTTCTTATTGTAAAGCTCCTTTATTGTTATCTCATGTTGAATATTATAGGAAAATTGTGAGATAAACCTGTTGACTAGTTCTTCAAAAGATCAAATTCCTGGTTGTAATTTAGAGAACCATTCCATACATTAACCTCCTAAGCTCCTTGGAAATAACCTCATTAGATAAGTTTCCTCTTGTGAAAAATCTAAACTCCTGGTTCTAAATTCCCTCACATGATCAATTGGAACCATTTTACCATTGTACTTGTTGTATTTTGAGAATTTGCAATGTCTAGGAAATGGTATCATGTCCACACTTGGATCAAAAGGATAAGGAAAAATGTCTTGTAATGAGTACCTATTCGTGGTTCCCTTGTTATAAACTACATCACCCGGCGTGCACTGTCACATGCAAAATGTGTATTCAAGAAGAGGTTTTGTAAACCTTACAGTAAAAATGCATTAAGAGAATCAATGATTACATAGAGATCAATCCTTATGAAGGAGATCAAGAAACCCTAAATGGGAAACCCTAAATGAAACCCTAGTGTGCACACTTAATAATTAATCAATTATTAATGTGCCTAATTTTAGCTTAAGCAACTAAAGGAATAAGTGAATTAATTAACCAGTATGATATAATTAATTAAGCATAATAACTTATTACTCTAACAGTCTTAAGATGAATTTGTAAGAAGCAAACACTAGAATAAGATGCATAGAAAGAAAAGATGGGTCTCGGCTAACCAGGCCTAATCTGTACCCATTTACAAATACCAGAATGAGTAAGTAGTAAAAGGAAAACCCAGTGGGATAAAAACCCTTACAATGATGTCATACTGTAAAGAAGTTAATCGAAGCACTTTGTAGAGTAACACTAGGAACCTCGATAATCGGGCAAGCAAGGAAAGATTCTTCTATTTACTACTAAAATTGGATGAGAGTCACTGATTGACTCAATGAATCATGATAAAGCAATAGTAGACCCGATGCCACATAACACTCAAAAACTCCAAACAGGAACAACTCTGGAATCTATGAAGTAGCAAGCAATTATTGAATGATGTATTACTAAAAATGAAGTGCAAAGATGCAAGATGCACTCTCCCAACTGCCAAAACATCCAAGTAATCACCAAACAACCCATTGGGCAAAATTTGGACTAAGTGATCAACCTGGGATAGATACAAAAAAAGTGCATGGACAACAACATAGAGCTCCTCAATACCTTTTCAATGCCGCAAAGATAGCTTAAACTACGAGATCGTGGTAAAAGCGGTGAGTTTCTAAGAAAATAAAACATCAATTTCAAACTTCCAGAAATAGAGAAACAAAAAATTCATACATCCATCGGAGTACTTAACTAGCTCATGACATCTTGCTTATTATATTGATACCATATGTCAAGTTATACTCAAAAGAAAAATACTTTAGGAAAATTAGGCTAGAGGGAAGAGGGTTGTATCGCTAGGGTGACACGACCATGTCAGCACATCATAGTAAAAAATTTGATCGCCATCTGGTTCTGATGCGAAAACATTCCTCCTACAAAAAAAAATTCTTGGACGAAGATATTGTTGTCACGAATATTCTCCGGCTTACGACTAGAATATTCTCTCTAGATTTTGAATATTCTCGATGCCGAATATTTTAAATCTTTCTGGTGTTAAAAGGCTCCTTGTCTAACATAGACTTGTTACAAATGAGCCGAGGTCAGCAACCTGCCAAAGGCTGGGATGTAGCTCTGTGGTGGCTGGTATGAGGGCTGCATTTGGGTGGTCAGCCTTCGCAGGGAATTTTGTAGATACTTGCAGCCACCAAATCTCAAAAAAAAATACCTTGAATTTTTCATTGCGGTCAAAAACTATGCCTAGGAGGCCATACGCCTCTCTATTGGGCTTTTTTTTTTTGCCTCTGATCAACCTGACCAAAATCGTCGATTGACAAGTGCTTTAGGGTTTGGAGGAACACGATGTAGACATCTCTGTTGAGCCCAGAAAAATCCCAAAAAAAGATGCCCTGAGATCTTGCGTGTGAAAGATGCCTGTGGAAAGTAATTCTGAAACTCACAGAGGCCAGCATCTTTAGATCAAGAAACAAGCAGCTATAGGTCTGGAGCTTTGATACCATGTTGGAAAACCAAGATCACCTACATGCAAGATGGATACCTGTCACATCCAAAAGATATGAAGAACCAAAGAAGATGTTCTATAAACCTCTCAGTAAAAATGCATTAAGAATCAATTACATATAGAGATCGATTTCATGAAGAGATCACAAAACCTAAAGGAAACCCTAAATGAAACTCCTTATGCACAATTAATAATTAATCAATTATTAATGTGCCTAAGTTTAGCTTAAGTAACTAAAGGAATAAGTGACTTAATTAATTAATCAATATGATATAATTAATTAAGCATATTAACTTATTACTCTAACACCTTTTGCATATCTTGAAGTTGTTGCAAGTTTTGCATTTGATGGGTTAGGGCAACCACTTGATCTATGTTTTGTGGTTCAGTTACAGCTACTCTAGGTGCTTCTTTTAGTTGATTGATGTCAAAGTCCTTTGGAAGTTTTGCACCTAGTTCAACTAGCATCAAAAGGTATTTTTCCATATCTTGTTCTAAAAAAAATTCAATAAATTTATGGAAATTGGGATCTTGTTGTGTCCTTTGGATAGCCTCTTGGGTTATTTCATTTGCATCATTTTGGTGGAATCTGTGAAAGGGATTTTCTTCAGCCATGGTATTTGGTGTTTCAATTTCTTTTTCTCTAAGTTTCTGTCTTTGTAACCTTGTCAAAATTGGCATACAAGTGTTGTTATTTTCATGAAACTTTGATCTTTTTGTTTGGGTGAGTACCAATGGTATTAACTTAAGTTGAATAGAATGATAAATTCTATTGATGAGACCAAGTTAAAATCCTAATTATTTTGTTTCATTTCATGATTGTAGGATGATTGATCCTGATAATGAAACTTAATGTAATAATCAAAAGTTGTGTTTGGTGATTAGGCACTTTAAAATTGTAAGATCTTGGTAAAATTTGAAAGAATTTGGATTGCAAGGTCCTATTTTTCCAAGTTTAAGACACTGGTTGGACTGAGAAAATGTTTTTGTTCTGATAAAAATCCAGATTTTGATGTTAACTGTCTGGATGATGGGAAAATAGTTCTTTTTTTTTTTTCATTTTGTGGATGTGCTAAAACAGACTGTGGATGTACTGGAAGATAGGGTGTATGCATTGTCAGACAGGGTGAATGCACTGTCAAATAAGGTGAATGCACTATAAAATAGGGTGTATGCACTGACAAATTGGGTACATGCACAAAAAGACTTGGTAGATGCGCTAAAACATAGTTTGGTTGTGCCAAGATACTAGAAAAATTATGGTGATAGATTGTGTAGATGCATTGTAAGATAAGACAAATGTGCTAAAACAATATTTGTATGCACTATTTGAACGACAAATGCACTGAAAGACTAGATGTATGTACTAAAATAGAGGTTGGTTGCGCTAAACTAGAAGTTATCAACATGTTCATAGTTTTATTCTGGTTTTTCTCAGTAAAATGATTAATTCCAGGGTGTAATTTTCTAACTAGTGAAGATGGTGGATAGGTATTTTGCTTGAAAATCTCAAATTTTGATGATCTAATTGGATGATACCTTTGAAAATAACTTCACACACTAAAACCAGATTGTGAACAGTTGTTTCAAATTATATGCATTAAACATGTAGTGGGTGTTCTAGAATAAGGTCCGATTCTTTCAATTTCCATAGGTTTGACACAAATACAAAGAATTCAAGCACTTTTCTATCTCAAAAAGGTCACTTAGATAGCTCACACATCCTTGTCACCCCCTACAGGGTGCTCATGTTTTTTCCTTTCTCTAGTCTTAACCAAAGTCGAATCCTCCACTTTTGGCTAGGGTCTTTGATAGTTATATGGTGAGTGTCTTGGGGGAAAATTCTTCCCTCCCCTTGCACCATGAGATAAAAAGTGTTCAGAAACTGACATGGTTGGATTCTACACTAAAGTTCATAGATAGGGTATCCATTTGAAGCAGAAAATGATAAACTCCCTCAGGAGACCTCCCAATCTTTAGAACAAAAATTTTGGGGATGGTTATCTTGCACACTTTTGTTGAATTGTGGGTTTCCCCAAATTCATTTTTTATTAGAGTGGGTTGGAAAACTTGGCTTTGGTTGTTCCCACTTAGGTTGTTCCCACCTAGGTTGTTCCCATAGGGTGAGTACTTTTTCCCACTATGACAGGCCTCCTAAAGGATTTAATAAAGCAGGATAGCAAGTCTAGCATTCTGATCACCCAGTTAAGGGGAGAGCATAAGCCTATTGCTTTCGAAACACAGAGAACATGGGGTTCAAACTAGTTGATTAATTAAGCTAGATTCACTATCTTAACCAAAGGAAAGACAATAATCAAATTAAAATTCCTACAAACATTATTAGTAATTTGCAAGTTTTTGTCTTTGACCAGTGTAAATTTTTTTGACCATCGTCTTTGACAAGGGTATTTTTGTACTTGGAACACAAAAAATAGTGATTTATTGTCGAATTTTTATGGTTCTTCTAAAGTACTTAGATGCACCACAACAGTTATCATATGCACTAAAACAAAATGTAAATGCACTATAATAATAGTTCTATGCATTATAGAAATTGATGGGTGCACCAAAATAAAAGGTCTATGCGCTAAAAGAAAACCCCATGTTTGATGAAACAGAAACTCGGGTGCGCTGAAACAAAGGTCAGATGCACGGGAGCATTCTGTGACTACGCCAGAACAATGCTCATATATGCTAGAATATCTATCATATGCACCAAAAAAACTCTCAATTGCACTTAGACAAAACACGTCAGAAGCCTGCAAGTGTACTTTTCAAAAAAAGATGTTAAAATGGGGTTTTTGGGCCCCATGGTGGGTGCCAATTTATGGCGGTGAGTAAAATGTGAGTAAATGATAATCAACACAATAAATAAGACATTATATCAATAGATCTAAACAAAGATTAATCTAATTTAAGCAAGAATCTACTAAAAGCATCATATTGCTCTCTATCTCCAAAGATTTATTAAATCACGGGGCTCTCAGATTTCGTAAGCATTGTGACTGTTAAAATGCCAATCTAGAGAATGAGAATGATAAGCTATATGATTTTTAAATGATATGCAAGCTATATGATGTAAAAAGCTATGATACTGATTGTTGATAATGAAAGCTATATGTTGTGACATGATAATGGAAGCTATATTAAAATGCAATCTATGATGAAAGACATGATTATAAACTAAATGATATGTTATTTTCTATTGCTGTTTGCTAAAATGCTTGATTTCTCAATTGATATTTCTACAGAATAAGTTTGCACAAAGTTGGGATCCTTTTCCTATAGACAGAGGTTGTATTTATAGATTCCCGACAGCACATTTGTGAAGGGGCAACAAAGCAAAGGTTTGGATTTGATCTGAAGGATTGAATGGTGAAGGATGAAGAAACCTGAGATGATTAGGGAGATTGTTCCTCCCCACAAATGGTAGGTAGATATGATTAGCTGTAGAAATATAGTTCAATTGAATATTTAGATTTATTCAATTTAGGAAAAGAAGATATTTAATTTAATAAAACAAACTATAAAAGTCTATGTTTATTAAATAGATATGATAATTAAATAAAAAAAAGTATGAAACTTGCTAATTTAATTTAGATGAAATGTTGTGATTAAGATGGAAGATAATTATAGAAGAATTTGATAATAGTAATTAAATAAAACAAAGTATTAATTTTTTTTATTTAATTAAGAGGAAATAATATAATAAAGATAGAAGAATTAAAAGTGAACTATATAAATAAATATTTCTATTTATTTAAGTAGAAAGGAAAAGTGAACTATAATAGAGGAAATTAAAAAACTTGCTAATTTAATTTAGATGAAATGATGTGATTAAGATGGAAGAATTAATGAAGAATCTGATAATAATAATTAAATAAAACAAAGTATTAAATTTGTTTATTTAATTAAGAGGAAATAATATAATAAATATGGAAGAATTAAAAGTGAACTATATAAATAAATATTTCTATTTATTTAATATTAGAGGAATTAAAGGTTAATTAATCAAATAAATCATATTTAATTAATTAAATTATCAAACCATTTTTAGGTGTATATAGAAACTCACGTTGCACAAGGTTTTACAAAAATGACCCATAAATTAGTTGAGGACATCACCCAAGTTTTGAATCTTAACCCTTAACCAAGTTTTTCAGGGACCTTGACCCCATAATAGGTTTTGAAGGGACCATAAACCCTTTACAATTAGGTTTTGGTGGGGACCTTAAACCCAAAGAAAATAAAAGAAACTGCCTGAAACATTCAGGCAACAAAGTACTCGAGCTACAACAAACCAACTCCCAACACCAATCAACTAGAAACACCAACCCAACCTCCACCTCAATAGGAGAGGGCACCCCTCTATAGGAGAGGATGAAGAGAGAACCTTCACTGCAAGACATTGAGCTTCCCACACAATCCACAATAGCCCTTTCCACCTCAATATGGAAGAGCTCCACCTCCATAGAAGACATCAGTTGTAGAACCTGATAGAAAGCAGCTACACCCATAGAAGGGAAAGTCTAGAAATCCTTTGGCCTAGCAGCAAACTATAGCATAGAAGAAGGAAAAGAGCACAACACATCCAATCTTAAGAGAAGAAACTTCTAGGCCTTAAGCATCACCATTTGAAGGAGCCCAACCGTTAGGAAAAAAACACCCCCAATCTACAAAATGAACTTAAGAGCACCAAAGGGGGTAAATAACCCTCTACAGAAACTGAGAGTTAAAAACCAAGGAACTAGCCAAGGATACCACCAGCACAAACCACATGCCAAAAAAACTGACCAAGCCCCTCATAAAAAACTAAGAAAATAAACTAGGAGGGGGCCATAATAGCTCCCATAGAGAGCTTAAGAGAAAGGGACAATAACAACGTCCACAACCACTTCTGAACTATCAAATAGAACCTCAGAACAAGGTCAAAAGATAGAAGAAGAAACTCAAGATGGCCCATAAAAAAATCCTCCTCCACAAGCCATCCACCACAGAGGAACTCCATCAACAACACGAAACCCCAATAGAGGATCAAGAACACTCCCAAAAAGAGTATGAGCAGGTGGGAAAATGAGGGAGGCTTGAAGAACCACCCAACACTGAGAAATAAATAAAAAAATAGAGCAACAAGACCTCCAACAACCACCATGAAAAATCCCCAACCACTAGAACAAGGGATCACAAAAACACCCTACTCCAGAACAATGGTGGAGACCAAGACCTATGACCCAGAACCAACCGAGGCCCGAACAAAGAATAATCCCAAACCCAACACATGGGAAAGAGAAAAAACAAACCACACCCAGGAAAAATGGATGACCCAGAACAAAGACATCGAGCCAATAGAACAGGGGGTCACCACTCAAGGCAAGAAATGAGGAGAACGCAAGATAGGAACCCTGCAAACTACTTGCCTCAACCAAAAACCAAAGACAAAGGTCTGTAGAGGAGAGGTATAGACCATAGAAACCAACCACCGTGCCAACAAAACTAGGCTCCACAACAGACACACCATTAGTCAAGAAGAAACAAGGACTCTCATCCAGATCGCTTTGCCAGGACACCAAAAGGATCTTAGACACAAGATCCTGCAAAACAAGGTTGACAGAAGCTCAAAAAAGACCCCACAAACCTAACAACCCATCTGCCTCTGCATCTTCATCCCCACCTCCATCCTCATCCAAGTTCAAACAACTGCAACCACTCTTCTTCCCGCTCTTCTTTCTGCTCTTCACCATCTTCTCTCCATGTGTTGTACTATAATTGGATTATATCTACATTCTATTGTTACAACGTGGGTCTAGTGTCTTACTTTCTTAGTTTTTTATCTTGCAAGTGGTGGTGGTTTATTTTTAGTGGGTATGGTGCAAAAGAAGTGTAGGCAAAGTAAATATTATCAAGCATGGTTTTCAACTATCATACTATCATCCTAACCATAATTTCCATTGTGAGAATGATGTGATGTTAGGGTTTCCTCATTGAGTATTATGAGAGAAGGGACTAAAGATTGATAATATGTCAAAAATGGCTAGGGTATTTCATTTTTGATTTGGCCTATATCATCCTTGATATGAAGTTAACACTTTTCTTGTTGAATACTTTCACACTAGATCAATTTAGAGATATGGAATTAATTGAGATTATAGATGAGCCTAAGGGAGCCAAGTAGAAGGAGGTATTAAGGCCTAAGTGAGAGGATTTTGTGAACTAGATAGTAGTTAAAATGTATTGGTAGGAAGAAACAAATGAACATTGAAGAGAACTAGGAGTCTTGAGGGCCCTTTTGTTAGGAAATATGTAAGGTTTTAGTGGTTTTTAGTATCTCTTAAAAATGATAGTACAAAGATAGAAATTGACTATTTTGTTCTAGTTTTCTATGACATCTATTTACGCCATACTAATAATATGTTCTTCAAGTTGATGTTTCTACAACTATCAGGTGCATTCCAAAGCATCATATATATGGGTGAATCACTTGTTTCAATTGTGTATTTTGAGGAATTTGTGACTGATTAATAGGATGTTGTAGTTAGTAAAGATGTGTGGGTTTTTTTTTTCAAGGTGGTGTCACATTGTGTTATGTTTGTATTTATGTGGTAGCACATTTTTACTTTTGAAACTTTTTTTATATTCCTATATTTACTATGATAGCATTTTAAGATAATTTCGAGTATAGACATAGTTATAGAATAGAGTTATCTTGGCTAGATATGGCTATATTATATGAATTTTATTTAGTTTCAAGGGTTGGGCCCCAATAGTAGCCCTAAATATTATATCTAGAAAAAAAAAATCTCTATTTATTATTGTTATTGTTCATTTCCTTGTAAGAACCATGCGGACTAGATTATAATCTCTAGTTTTAATATATCTTATAGCTTTTAGACAAATGCAATATTTTAAATTTGAAAATATCTTATGTTTTTATAAGTTTGAATTTGTAACATACACATTAAAATGGAACCCATTTTTTTACATCATAAAAATTGTATCACAATAAACATTATCCATCAACATATTTTTAATTATCTTACTTAAATAGTGTTACATCCCTTCGCTTTACACTAGTTATAATATATGTATGAATCTATTTCTATTTTTACCAAATTTGACTCGCCATTAGTGTGCATAATTTAAAGTGGAGAGGCATTTTCATTTCTCATGTGTGACTCTATACATATGGCCATATAACTCTTGTCCACCTGAAAAGAGAAAATAGAATAGGGGAGTGTCTAGAGGACTACCATCTTCCCAAGGGAAGAGCAACCTAAATGTTTCAATGAGGTTTGTGATGCTATTTATTATGGTTTTGGTAGTATGGGAGTTTTCTCTCATGAAACTATGTAGAGTTGTGGTGGTGATTATATTGTGAGTTTCCATTGTAAAGGAGTGTATAACTTCAAGATGTTGGCTATTTTTTTCTAGGAATAAGTCAAGGTGATGTTTTTCAACTTAAAACATGTTTTTTTAATAAAGGAGGGGTAAAACTTTATTGAATCGTAACGGCAATACAAAGTCCAAGAGAAAGAAGCCATAGGGGCCAAAGACAAGCAGGGTAGAATTACACAGAAGCACCTCATATCCTCTGACAACCCACTCATCCAAGAACGGGCCATGCTCGGTGGGAGATTGCCCAATCATCCCTTGCAAGAATCAGTCTTTTTGATGCCCATCCTAGCTATCCCATGGTACCCTATTCCGCTCAAGAATATGAGCAGGAAAGGCTTAATGGACTTCAAGGGTAGAGCCACCAGTAATCGTTGGCAGCCTACATTAGTTGCCAGTGCATCCTCCAAATTTTGATTATTCAACATATCAATAACCACCTGAGAATCAGCTTCACAAACAATCCGCCGCCATCCAAGGGAAACCGCATGCTCAATTGCCAAGAGAATAGCACTTGCCTCCATAAGATTATTAGTTTGCAAACCATGATACATAGAAAAGAAGAAAACCACCACTCCAAGGCTGTCTCTACCAATACCACCAACCCCAGCATGCCCAGGGTTACCCCTAGATGACCCATCCGTATTAATTTTCAACTCCCCTAGAGCAGGCGGGCACCAAAAGCCCTCACGAGCAACCCTCTCACGCCCACGCCTACGATGCACTTTGTTCAAAATACACTTCTCCCCTGTGGCAAGACCCAAGGAATTTACAACACCCAAGTCCCCAGGATCAATCGGCACAGACAAGTCACACTTTGCAGTCAAAGTCTCCTGCAAAGCCCCAAGAATTCGCCTCCAAAGTTGCCCCACGAGCAATTTTTTATCCAAGAATATTCTTCTGTTACGTTCCAACCAGATTTGCCAAACAATCAAACTAGGACCAATGCTCCAAGCAATTTTAAGAAAAGAGGTTGTAGTAGGAGAAGAACCCTGTCTCTTCCAAAAATCCTCCAAAGAAGAGACATGGCAACACGGTAAGCTCCAAAGATTCCACCAGTGATGCGAGATAGTCTTAACAAAAGAACACTAAAAAAAGAGATGTGATAAGCATTCATCATGCTGACCACATAGAATGCACATGGAGGGGCCTTAGAACCCTCATTTCCAAAGATTATCCCAAGTAAGACACTTTCCTTGAACCACGAGCCAAGAGAAAAAATTACACTTAGGCCAAGCAAATTTATTCCAAACATGCTTCCACCAAGAAACCTGGGAGCTTCCAAAAACCTGTTTATCCAAAACCTGATAACCAAAGGCAATCAAAAATTTGCCTTTCAAGTCAGGACCCCAAGCAAGCACATCACCCCCTTGGAGAGAATTACTGACACGACCCGATAAAATCTTAGCAAGCTCTTGACGATCCTCCACCGCACCACCAGGAGGCCAATCCAAGGGGCTCTTCCACCTAGACACAAAAATTTGACCCAAAGATTGTTGAGATTTGAAATCTGCCACATGACTCCAACCCGCCTCCACAAAAATCTGGCACAAATCTTGGAGATGGGGATGAGATGACACAATGGGTGGGTATCCATCCCAAGAATCATACCAGAAAAGAGCATCTCGACCCCCATTACAAATCCAAAAAAGTCCCTGTTTAACCAGCTTGGCACCACGTTTAAGGGTACTCCAGATCACAGAGCCTTTCCCCTCCATACTAAACCTTGCTACCTCCCTACTTTCTACCGCCCCCAAATATTTGAAGGTCAGAATTTTAGCCTAGCACATATGTTGTTGAGAGCACCAACGCCAATACAACTTAGTAGCCAAGGCTTTCCCATTCAAATCAGTCTGCCATAAACCAAGACCCCCCTCCTGCTTTGGCCTACAAACAACATCCCACTTCACTAGACTCCATTTTCTATGAAGAAGATTACCAGCCCACAGAAACTGACGAGACAATTTCTTGAAATCTCTAATAAAACTTGAAGGAGCAGAAAGAACAAAGCATTTATAAATAGGAAGAGCCTGGACCACTAACTTTAAAAGAGTCACTCTACCTGCTGAAGAAAGCCACCTGCAAGTCCAATGACTGACCAATCTTTGAAACTTATCAAGAGTCTCTTGCCAAAACCTTTTGGGGAGAGAACGAACATCAAGAGGGATTCCAAGATAGGAAAGAAATGACCAATCACGAAACCAAAGGGATGCTGTTCTAGATACCGCCCAAGATTATTGAATATATGAAGGACTTCCCCTCATTTATCAAAGCACTTGAGGAAGCTGCCAAACTTTCAAACACTATGCCCAGTGGGGGAGGCCTCCTCAACCTTAGCCCCTACCCCATCCGTGATGTCTCTAAAGTGCATGTGAGGAGGTATATCTCCCCAACTAAAGTCTCAGCCAGTACTTGTGGCTTTGGGCATTTGGGAATGGCTCCTGGGCAGGAAGTTGAACCAAAGAGTAGGGAGGTGGGGATCTCATGGGGCCTCTAGGCAAAACAGTGACGGACAGGCAGAAGGGAGGAGGAAATTGACACAACTCACAACACGTCGATAAAGCCTCAGCAAAGCTAAAAGCTCCAAAGTTTTAAATGAAAGCTCCATTTTAGATGTAGCTTGTATGGCGCAACGATAAACATAGATTTATCTTTTGAGGATTCCATAAAATGGATGGCCAGCAGCAATGACCACTTGTCATGAATCCTTTTAACAACAAAACCCCCTACTCCATAGAATTAAGTCATCAAGACAAGGCTTCAGCCTTTCTGCGATCAACTTAGTAATAATTTTATACACAACATTACATAGAGCTATAGGCCTAAACAAATCCAAGGAGTTAGCTCCCATCTTCTTAGGAATAAGAGCTAAAAATGTAGCATTTAGGGACTTCAACATTTGTTTATGTATAAAGGATTCTTGGACAACCTCTAAAAGGTCCAATTTAACCACTTCCCAGACCTCTTGAAAAAATTCAATGGGGAATCCATCAGGCCCAGGAGCTTTACCTTTCTTCATCTGGAATACAACCCTCACAAGCTCCGACAAGGTAATAGGAGCAAGCAATGATTCATTCATTTCATTAGTCACCAGCTTCGGGATACAATCTAAAATTTTAGCTTCATCCTCCTCCGCAGGAGGCGAATCCTTAGAGAAAAGGGTAGAGAAATATCAAATGCATTCAACTGAAATAGAGGCTGAAGAGGACAAAGATTCCCCATTAGGCAACAGAATAGAAGAAATAGCATTACCTTGTCTCCGATCCTTAACTGAGTTATGGAAGAAAGCAGTGTTTCGATCCCCAGCCTGGAGCCATTCAATACGAGACTTTTGTTTCCAAAAAATCTCTTCTCTTAACTCGCATTCCTCAAGCTCTTTTGTTGCAGCAACCTCTAATAAACTCAGCTCCTCTGAGAGGCCTTGATCTCGAATTTGTCTGGTAATTAGGTCCAGATTATCTCGTGCCTTTTGCTTTTCCTGAAATAAATTACCAAAATGCTGCCTATTCCATCTTTTCAATCTGTATTTAACATACTGGAGCCTCTTTGAGAAAGAGTACATGGCAGTGCCATATGCTGGCTTCCCCTAATCCCACCAACTAGGGAGAAAAACATGAAGAGATTCATCCCTAAGCCACATGAGTTGGAACTTAAAGGTCTATCTAGCACACCGTTGAGGCACATCAACCACTAGCTTAATAGGCCAATGGTCAGAACCATGACCATCCAAAATTTCAGAGCTAGTCAACCACCTGTCCCCCACCCAAAAACTAGACACCAAAAATCTATCAAGTCTTTCAAAAATAGAAGCATCACCAATTCTCCTATTATTCCAAGTAAAAAGACCATTGCCAGGCTTGATATCCACAAGATTCAAAGCAGAGATATTGTCCTGGAGCAATAATGCAGAAGCCTCCAGCCTTGCAATACCACCTCGTTTCTCTACAAGCTCCATGATAGCATTAAAATCACCTCCAATAATCCAAGGATGGTAGGGAAATAAGCTGCAAACTAAACGAATGTTGGACCACAAAAGTTGCTTGCCCTGCAACTCCACAGGCGCATACACATTGGAGAAGAGAGCAATTTCCCCTGACATAAAACAAGAGGCCACCATGGAAAGGGAGGACTTAAAAGACACCCACCAAAGGGGGCAGATCTTACGCGGGTTCCATAAGCACGCCACCCCGCCAGAAGACCCTTGAGCACCAGTGCATTGGCATCCACCATTCCCCCATAATTTAGGAACTAAATCCATCATACCCTCCACAGAGAGCTTAGTCTCCTGTAGAAAAAGAACATCAGGCAAATGACACCTAATCAAATCCCGAACAACTTTTTGTCTAGGGCCACTGTTTAAGCCCCTTACATTCCAAGAGAGAACTATCATTTCGAGGGGCATGAAAAATGCGAATCCAGAGTCTTGACTGACCCTGACTCCACCAAAGTCTCCCATATCATCTTAATCTTTTCCTCATCCTTCTTCCTTCCTAGCTTAGAAATTTTCTCCGCCCCCCCCCCCTTCTTGAGAACTTTTTGTAGAACACCCAACTTAGAGGACGCCTTAATATTCTTCTTACCCACCTCCAGACCAACTTTCTACAAGAGGTGAACCTTATCCACACTATCTTTCACTAGCTCAGCACTACCACCCAACTCATCCTGAACCCCCATTTGATGATTTGTCCCTAGAGCCAAAGTCCCATCAGCAAGCGGAGCCATAATCACCTCTGAGTTGAGTATTACCTGACCAGGATCTTTCCCGACCTCATCTAAGCATGGCACTCCCATACCCCCCTCCTGTTGGGGAGCAAGCATTGCCTCAACCGAAGGGCCATGCTGATCAATATCCAAAGTCCCATGATCTAGATCCAGAAATCCTAGGTTCACCTCCTGCTGACTAAGATCCTCCAGCACCTCAAACCTATTGAAGGTGTCCTCCTCCTGCCTATCCTTCAAAGTCCTTTTATGACCTTTATTTCTGTTTCGGCCTCTAACGGGAATAAAACCATCTTCCCTACCACCAGAACCCTGAATGGGGTCCTTTCCCTTATCCACCCTAGGTGGATTAGCCGAAGGTTGAAAAGATTGAGCCTCCAAAGGCTTGGCCTTTGGACATCTGCGCAGGAGGTGACCATACTCATGAGAGAAACGACAACGGAAAGGAAGTGTTTCATAATCCAGTTGTTGTACCCATGAATAATCTCCTACACTCACTTCTAAAGAGTTTGGCAATGGCTTACTTAAATCAATTTCTACACAGAACCGGGAAAAAGTCATTACCTTTTTGAATTGTGTTTGCTGAGATGAACCCACAAGTTTCCCCAGCTTCGAGGCTAATAGGTACAACACATCCTCTTGCCAGCATTCCATAGGGAGCCTTGGAAGACGGACCCAAACCAGAACCCGATTCGGAAGTTCCTCCGCCGGGTTGAAGCCAGCATGCCATGGCTTAATGAATAAGCCCACCTGGTTATAAAAATATGGGCCCCCTTCAAAAATCCTATTCCGATTAGCCAAGCAATCAAATGTAACCATGAAATAGTTATTTTCCAAGAGGCGGATCTCCATCTCTCCCTCAGGCATCCATGTCTTTTGAGCCCACATATCCAAGAATTGCAAAGAAATTTTCAAACCTAAGAATTTGCAATAAAGAGAATGTCGTCCATAATAATCAATGTCTTCAGCCAACATCTCCATTGGAATGACTACATTCGGCCTCTCTTTACACCATTCGAGGCACCCATTAATCTTTGGAATTCTAGGCCCCCCTGTCGAGCCCATCTTGACTTTCTCAGGTTCCACCGAAAAAAGATTATTATCAAAAATCTTCGAACCCTATGGAGAGGGTTTCAAACCAAAAGCAGAGCAGAAGTCCATATTGGGACAAACCCTAGAAGATTCTCCAGTATCCATCAAAGAGCACACAACACAAAATGAGCAAGCAAGGCCAAAATCAAAACCAAGAGCCCTTCGATGAAGGCACACTCCATTGGACACCAAGATCACAACCCCACTACCCTAGAATACACA
>VDFB02221116.1:0-12759 GCA_007258455.2 Sequoia sempervirens | reverse complement strand
ATGTACATGTTCAATAAATAAACAATTACCATTAATATCCACCACCTAAAATAGATGACTTATTTTACTGATTGAGAGGGGTGGCCATATTTTAAAAAACATGTCTAATATTCAATTATAATTAGAAAAGAATAAAGGAGGAATACATTCATAAAACTAAATTTAGAATTAGGTATAGGGCATCAAAATTATATGTTTGAGGCAATGCATATAAGACACCCATATACAAAATAGTACAAAAGAAAGAGAAAAAATGTAAAGAATGCACTTGTAACCTATACTTGCTTGAGCATTAAAAATTTGAAATTAAACATAAATAATAATAGGATTTATAAATTAAATACATGAGGCTATTATATAATATCAAAAAAGACTATTTTAAAGTTTAAATTTATATTTTAATTTTAGGGTAAATACTTTTGGTTGAATTTATGAATTAGAAATATAAATTTTGAAAGGGCCCCACCCTTTTACAAAGACCAATAAAGAGACAAAAAATGATCAATCATATTGGCATGGAACAACAACAAGAAAAATATAGTTGTAAGTTAGAAAAATAGCATCCAATTAGAAATACTCCACCAATAGTGGCAATGTATCTAATAAAGAGGGTCGTTTTCCCAAAAACATTAGTAGATCTATCATTGAACACAACTTGAATCCAAAATTATTCAAGGAACTATATCTTATTGTGAACATTATCCTTTTCCATGAATTCAAACCTATTTTAGGTTTGTAATGGAGTTTCCATCTTTAGTTTCCAAACTTGAGACCAAAGGGAATAAAGGGTTCTGATAATCTTCTAAACTTGAACCTTCTTCATATTTTTAAATTATTAGAAGAAATACCAAGAGGTGAATGTTGCAATTCAAGAGAATGGTAGAGGCAATGAACTCCAACTAATCCATCTGTAACATGATTCTTGTCTCTACCAATCTCCTCTAAATTTCTCTTAACAAGACCTTCTAAATTAGTCATGTCTACAAGAGGACCAACCACCCCTCAATTATGCTCAAAGGGAGTCTCAACCAAATCCTAAGGTAAACAAGGCTCCATCTCATCCTTATGCATTTTTTTCAACCTTTCCTTCCTCTAAAATTCCTAAACCTATAAAATACATAGCTATCTACACATGACAACATGGTGAAAACACAAGAAAATCCTATAGCATGACATGTTGAACCCAAATAACCAAATTAAAAAATAATTTAATCTATAAGTATAAATAGTTTGATGGTAGAAACTTTATACATATATAAAAATATGATAAATGTGTGATTATTTTTCTCTCCAATCTATAAAATTTTTATGTGCTTGGCTATATAATTGAGATGATTCACTCATAATGTAATGATACAAATTTAGTATGTATGAAAGAAATATTTTCGAGACATCAAGCTACCATTCTACATAACTCTCATGGAAATAAGAATATTATTTTATTTTAACTAAAGAAATTGTGTGTACTCTATCTTCAAAATTACTAATTAATTTTGAATTATATACTCATAATTTAAAATAAGAGCATCCTTTGTAACATGGAATAGATAGGTTAATTAATGAAATA
This sequence comes from Sequoia sempervirens, assembly GCA_007258455.2. Lineage (NCBI taxonomy): Eukaryota > Viridiplantae > Streptophyta > Pinopsida > Cupressales > Cupressaceae > Sequoia > Sequoia sempervirens. The sequence goes on along the minus strand of VDFB02221116.1, from coordinate 11,192 downwards.
AAATATATTTTTATATTAAGAAAAATTTACAAATATATGGAACTCATGTAGATTGAGAAATTGACTAAGACAACTCTGTATGAGAATTAAGATGCTTGAATAATAATTTATATGTACCTTCTTTCAATAATTAACATTAGAAATTAATACTTAGCTCATATTGTATAATCACACTAGAAACAAACAATGGAAGATTGAGAGTCTCAACTAAGAATTCCACCTTATCGATAACATTCATACTCGAATCCAACAACTAAAGACCAAATTTCATAAATAAAGTTCATGTGTTATATATCATGTCTTTGAGGGGTCCACAAGTACCATGAGCCTTTTGAAATCCTTCTCCATCTAAATGCATTCATTCCAAGACCATTGGGAGGTGGGTATCCCAAGTTCCTTAATTTCTTGTAGGAATTTACTCAAGAGTAGGACATTGTGACTTTGGCATGTAAATTTAAATCTAAATGCGCATCCAAAAAATACAAATTCAATAACTAAATTTAATTCAAAAAGTGGCCCGCCATCTATGGCCTTCTATAAACTTCTCGAAGATGTCCTTCCCATAAATGATAAATTAAAAGTTAAGTTATGACTTCACCAAAATGACATGAAATTATCTTTCTAAGATGTCATATTTGCATAAATCCCTCAAATAAATTTTTAACTAAATTTAAACACTCAAACAAATACATATATATGAATATATACTTCATTTATAAATTCTTGGAATATATCAATCCATCACAATTAAATTCTTAGACATCATGCATAATATTTTTGATGTATTCACAAAGCCACCTAGGGTCTCATAAAACTTGAGTAGGTGAATACTAATATGCATATCTAATGGTGGGGTAAATGGAGGGGGATTAGGAGTAAGTTCATATATATCTATTACTTATTTTTCAATCCAATATATTGGTTGGAGAGGTTGCATTTGAATAGGAGTGAAGATAAGGTCTATTAAAATACGACTCACCATCTTCTCTATTCTTAGGATTTTGGAGTTTATCAAAATATCCTTTGTCAATCTCAACCAATGATCTTTGCTTCAACTTTCAAATCATCCACACAATCCTCCTTGAAATATTCAGTATGTGAAACATAATTATGAGGAAGATACAAATAATCCTTGACATAGCTTTTTGTATCAAAGGATAATATGGTTCTATAATTTTAAAGTATTTCCAATTTTGAAATCTAAATACAATCAATAATTTATTTAATTGAGCAATAATTTTAATTTTAAGGCAAACATAAATTACTTGAATCTTTTTAAGGTCTAGATCATTATCTATTCTACTTACTCTAACTTAAATTTAAAAAACAACATTAAAATTCACAAAACAAATTTCAAAGACATAATAAATTATTACAATATTATTTAAAAAATCTAATTGTAATGAACATGTTATAGTAATAACATTCAAATTTTTAAATCTATGAAAATATATAATCCAAATGATCCTAGTTGCCTATATCATTTGTATGAGAATGTTGAATATTATATTTTTTAGAATAATCTTTAGGCACTAATTCATTATGCAAAATGATCCCAGTTTATTCAATATTTTTTCATGATTATAATTTTTTTCAATTTCTATTAAACCGCACTCAAAATAATGGTATAGATTAAGATTATTGTCTTCATCCTACATTTGGGTCATGTTTGATTCTAGATTTATTATAATAATTAGAAGTTGTATAAATTGTTAAATTATATATTTTTAAACATATATAAAATGTATGGTTGGATTAGTGAGATATTTATAACAAGTACATGCAATATGAAGTCAAAATTTATTAGATTTGGTTCTTAATAAATTAATTTTAATGATTCAATTTGTAGTTTTATGCAATCTATAAGTTTAAATAGTTTGATGGTATCTAAACTTTATACATATAAAAATATGATAAATGTGTGATTAGTTTGCTTTCCAATATATAATTTTTTGATGTTGTTGGCTATATAATTGAGATGATTCACTCATAATGTAATGATAAAATTCAACTTCATATGGAGGATTTTATATTATCTTCCATTAAATTCATCCTCTTTATGAGGTTCTTATGGAATATTGATATTTTAGTGTGAATTCTTAATTTTAGACATATCTTAACTAGATAAATTTAGGTTCAATGAAGGAAATATAACTTTTTTTTCACTTACATAATCCTATTTTGAAGTTTATTTATGTTAACAACTATTAAATTAGATATTTTTATCCCCAATTATTTTCAAATAATTTTACACTAATCTTTATTTTTTTATTCTTTCTTTCATTGTTTCATTTAAAATTTGAACCATTTAAGGATGCTATGTTATAGATTATAGTTTTCTTCCAATTCTTTTTTAAATTGTTCAACACTCTCATGGTCTAAATAATTTTACATTCATCAAGCATGTCTAAAGTACATTATATACCCAACCTCTTCCCCTATTTAACACACTCATAAACCTTGTTACTAATCTCATTCAAAGAGGTGGAACAACCAATCTTAGAGGGATCCTCATCCATAGGAGAGAGAAGGAAGCCATCAATCTAGGCTCTAGTAGTATTCTAAAAATAGTAGAACTAGAAGCTAGAATCCTAACAATGATAGCCAAGTTGGATAATACACAAGTTTTCCAATTCAAGGGATTGGGGAACACTTATTGGATGGGTATTATTTCCCCTTCACCACATTTTGATTAGGATTAAGAATTGAAATAATAAAATTCTCAAATTGGTATAACAAAAAAATAAGCCCTTAGTGGAGGGGAGCTCATTTTTTTCTCATCATGCACAACTCTAATAATAATTTTTTTAAATTACATGAGTAAATGAAAAGGGAAGCTAACAAGTCACATGCATCTAAAATTATTAATAAGATAAAAGTTATAGGATAAACATTTATAGTTTTTTTCTAGGATGAAATAAATAATCAAGTAGAAACATTTGTATACTTGTGAGGAAACCATCTATATTCTCCTTCCTCTTGTATTTACTTTCTTTATGAGACTTCAAGCCCTTCATGGATAAACCACTTGTAGTAGCTCAATACCTTCCTCAATGGCTTTAAAGGTTAACCTTCTCACTTTTTAACCAAAATTTTAATAACATTCAATTTTGTGTAATTTGTGTCCACTATTATCATTTTAATTCAAAATAATGTAAGAAATTTATATATTTATTTAAAAATTAAAAAATCTTAAAATAATAGTTTTAAATTAATTGAAAACATGGTTGGACCCCTCTAATTTTGTGGAACTATTTCTTAAAAGCTATTTTAGTTGAATATTATATAATAGGAAAAGGAAGCCACATATGGCATTAATACCTTCCTTGATGGTCTTTAAGTTAGGAAATTTTTAATTTCATTCATAGGTATTGAGGTATTTTAAACAAAAGTTGTGTTTGGAAAAAGGTATTTGGTACAAACTCCCAAAAAAATTAATATTATATGTTTATGCTATTAACACATGAAATTTTGGGCCTTAAAATAGCCACATCATCCCCATATTTTAATACAAATGAGACATTGAGGCTTTATGTCACTTATAATAGATCTACAATTAGTTGATATAGCTCCATTTAGATCAATCGATATATCCTAATTTCTATCAAATCATAGGGTGTCAATTTCAATAATTACACAATTCAAAGCACATACGATTTTTCATTTGCTAGTAGAGGGAACTATCTTATTATGCCATTAAAATAAAATATAGGTCCTCAATACTTTTCATCTTTATTTTCCATCATTACATTGAACCTTATAAGGGACATCTTCATCTATCTTATTTTCTTCTCTTATTTGTGCTTTCAAGAATGACTAGATTGATTTTACATGACCACAAATGTTAAGTAATGATGCTTTGTGTGCAATATAGTAATTTAAATTTTAGAACTATTTTAGATTATGTTTTAAATTTAAATTTTAGAACTGTTTTAGATTATGTTTTGTTTGCAATCTAGTAATTTGAATGTTTTGAAATTATTAAAAACAATGATAGATGTTGAATTTTTTTTTGTTAATTATGGTATGAAAATATTATTGATGAGTAGATGAATTATTACAACTATTTTAGATTTGTATTCCCTTTATCTAGATATATTATTTACCAAGGTCTCATTGCTCTTTTAGGTGTATTGTATATATATATATAACATGGAAAATGCATCATGTCTAATTGATGATTCTTTGTTTGCAAAATACCACTAATGAGATTACTAAAAAATTGAGATCACAAAGGTTGCAGGCAAACCCAAAGGATATTCTAACCCATGTATCAATATTAAGAAGTAGAAAACTAAGAGACAGTCCTGAGAGGACTAGTGCATATTCCCCAGATAGAGTAGCTATTATTCTTTCCCACATGCAGGAAGAAGTACATGGTGATGTTCTCCTTAAACAAATATAAGATAGTGTGACCAAAGAAATGATAAAAAGCACTTGTTTTCCTTTTTATCAAAATGTGCATAAGGTTAAGGGATACCAAGTCACTAGATGTGTCGATTGTGCTATGGCTGAATTGATCTACCCACGATTTCTTGCAGCACATGGTCAATACCCAAACAATGACCAAATTCCATTATATTTTGTTCAGCAGTTGTATGTTGAGGTCCATTTGGGCCTCAAAGTTAACTACCTGGACATTCCACCATATGGTTGGCAAGAGGTCTCCTGCTCTCACCCTAGCTCTAGCCCCCATAGCAGATGAGGTTGTCATTGCTTCCCAAAAGGAAGCAATTGACATTGTAGGTGACATTGCGGCTGCCACCACTAAGATATCTGATGATCGTGTAGGTCAGTATTTGATGTCCAAATGTTCCCGATCCACGCCATTTTCAGCACAATTGACCACCATGGATCTTTTTACAGTGACCAACATCCCAACTCCTACACAGCTTGATGCACTTACAGGAGATATGGCACGCAGGACTCTGCATTGTTTGGCTAAGGACCTATTGGAGGCATATGCCCACATTGCATCAGACAATGGGATTGGTATAGAGCATGTCAAATATCATTTGGCACACGGATTCTGTTCAGCTCCAGGATCCCATCACTCTCAGCTGAGCACTAGTGCACATCAGGATCCACTTACAGTTCATTCAGCAGCTGCACAAACTATGGGTTTTATTGATATGTTGATTGGTTTTGGTTCATCATCGTCGATGCCATCTCACCTTCATAGTCCTCTACATTCATCATTTCTGGCACGACATGGGATAGATCAAATAGATGCAGATGTTAGTTCGTTGCTTGACCGTTTAGTGGATATGGTGGAGGCAACCATTTCAGAGGACTTAGGTCATATGATATCAGATGATGTGCATGTATGTGTGCATGTGCATGTTTCAATTCTTTTTTAATTATTTTTAAATTTTTGTTTTGACTAGATATTCATGTAAGTTGATATATATATGTATCTATATTGTTACAGGTAGACATACCTCATGTCACTCCTAGCCTTGGTCCAGATCATGTACATGATCAATGTGACTCTGTGGATGAATCTGCTGCCAGTGGACATGTGAGTTTTAAATTCTTATAAATACATGTGTATATATCTACATGCAATATTTATGTATGCATAGATCTAGATAGATATTTAAAAATACAAGTTCATTTAAAAATAACATTCATAAAATTTATTTAATATAAATTATATGTATTTTAACACATTTTGTACACAATTTTATTTGCAGGGATCAGCACATCTATCAGAGCAGGACCTTTCTCATTCGAATGGTCGTTCGACTAGGAGTTGACATTCATATTAGGCCCTACACACTAGATTTATGATCTTTACTACATTTATTTGCTTATATGATGATCTTTAGTATTCAAGATTTGATGATCTCTAACTTACATTTGCTTATATGATATATACATACATTTGCCTCTTTGCTTATAACATGTGTTATGTTTATACATTGAATCTCTTTACATGTATGTACATGTGTTTGCTTACGGTTACATGTTTACACATGATATATGTATGCATTTGCTTTAAATATTCAATATACATACATGTTTGTTTATTTGATGATCTCTTACAACTTACATTTTTTTATATTCAATATACATTTGATCTCTAGTAGAATTTTAGGAAATCAATGCCACTTTATTAATTCAATATAAATGACTTAAGCAACATGAACCATTGAGTTGAGAACAAAATATAATCTTTTTGACAAGTAATTCGAAATTCAATTCAAATATAATTAAGAAAATTCAATTCAAATTATACCTCTATTATACATTTTTGACAAGTAACTTGAAATTCAATTCAAATTATACCTCTATTATACATTTTTGACAAGTAACTTGAAATTCAATTCAAATATATCTAAGAAAATTCAATCAATTATACCTCTATTATACATTTTCGGACAGTTAAAATTGAAATTCAATTCAAATATAATTGTAAGAAAAATTCAATTCAAATTATACCCCATTATACAATTTCACATTTTAACAAAATTTAAAAATTACTAGAGAGGCGCAGTATATCTATAGAATAAATAAAAACAAAATCCACAAATGGAAATAACTTGTTTGTTTACTACTTGATTCATTTAAACTAGATCTAGTTATTCCATGTATACTAGGAATATTTTTTTTCCCATCCTATATGCATATAAATGTAAGCTATTTTCATTAATACTCCTACACTCACCGTAAAGAATTCTCATTTATATCACTCTGAGCGATATTTTGAGAAGAGGTTTTGCATTTATCATGAGGCAAATATTGGAGCATAATTTTTAATTTTTATAAATCAAGGAAAATTTGGAGGATAATTTAACTAAGTTGGTAGGAGGACTTGTTTTGTCATCTGAAGCAAAGAAAAATGGGACAAATGTTAAAAGCGAAAAAATGTCTCAAATTTAAAAATTGTCAAGTTAAGAAGAACAAAAAGAGGCGTGGAACAAAACTTGAAGCTCTATTCATAGAAAGAGACAAAGTACACGCTATTTCTTTCTCTCTCTCTCAAGTGTGTGTTTAGGACTTTAATTAACACCTCAATTTGTTTTTCTTATAAATATATTTCCAATAGTCATCTTGCATAGACATTCCCTAAATTCTTTATCATCTATTTCCAATTGCTTTTGTTCCATAGAATTCTTAAGTTCAAGAATCTTTGATTTTATTTCTTTCAACTCCACTTAGATAACTCATAGTCTCTCACTTTCTTTGCTTGCATGTAAATTCAAACAACAAGAAGGAATTTCTCAAGTTGGAGTCGAGCCAAATCTAGATATTGGATCAAATGAATCCGCTAAAGAACACATGGACCTTGACATTAGGGAGGAGACCCAAGTTCAAACAATTCTTGTTGGAGAGGGGTCAAGATCACTTCCTTCTACTGGTATGGATGAGCATATAAAACTAGAAGAAACTTCTCTCACTTATAGCATCATGTCTTATCACTTTGTTTGCTTGTATACATAAACTTCACTTATATAACATCATCTCTCACTTTTGTTTGCAAAATATTTTGTGACATGTAGGAAGGGCTCAACAAGCAGGAAGTTCTCATGCTCAAGTCGAGGAAAATCTAGACATTGGATCAAATGAATCCGCTCAAGAACACATGGTCCTTGAAGATAGGGAGGAGGCACAAATTCAAACAATGCATGTTGGAGAGGGTTCGGGATCACTTCCTCCTACTGGTATGGATAAGCATATAAAACTAGTTGAAAAGGTGAGGAAACAAATTTAGCATAGAAATTTAGATCATTTACTTGAAATGGATATGGAGAAACTGAAATGTTATGCCAACCAGCCTTATAATAAGAGAAAGAGGTCAATGGCTAAATCTGTAAATGGAATAATCAATCATCATTTCAATCATCTTGATACACTTGAAAAAACTCAATTGTTATCATATTTACTTCTTCGTGATGAGCTCAAAGAGTCATTAAAATTGTTGGGTGTACATTCAACATCAAATAAGAAGAAACACATGGGATTGCAAAAGGATATTGTTTAAAATGTTAAAAAGGGTTTAGATTCCATTGGGAAAGGATCTCGATCAGTGGATAAGGCCACTACAAGAAGGGTGATGTTGACATCTATTGTACATCAAGATATAGCAAGAAAAAGAAAAATGTCTGTACTTTAAATTGAAATTGGTTATAGTAGAACCATATTAATAAAATATGAGAAAAAGAGAAAGTTTTTGGATGAGAGTTTAGAAGGAAATTGGGAAATTATGTGTAGAGCTCCCCATTCTGACAGGATTGAAGATGCTATTAGGAACTTGGTCTCAGGTTTTTGGCATGATTAGACTCGTCCATCATCAAATACTAGAGATGTTATGAGACACAGGATTGGACTTGGTATTTATGAAAATCATATCAAACATTGGCTAGACATAACACAATTTCAGATGTATATGAACTTTTGTAATGCATATCCTCATATAAAGATTGGGAAACCAATGTTTCAAAGGTTAAAGCCATATTATATGAAGATAAACAAGTTTTTTGATACTTGTTGTCGTTATCATATTGAATTTGATCTCTACTATCAGGTGTTTCGAAAGATGAGAGAAGAAAGATGTGGGTTTCAAAATGCACCTCCTAAACAGACAAGTTTGTTCATAAAGTCTAATTATGTGATCATGAAAATGGACCTCAAATAAACCGTATAAAAGGAATTTGTGAGACGTGGAAATTTGGCTAAATTTCCTTCAAGAATTGAGGATACTAACCTAACAAAGATAGTAAATTGCAAGAGGTAAGTACTATTTTTAGAGAGTTTATTTGTTTCAATTTGATTAGATTGTTATTTGGATTCTGTTTAATGTAATGTTTCATTGATTGTGTGGTTTATTAATTATTCACATATTTTACTCACAGGTACAAGTATGTAAAGTTGCAAACAAATTTTGGGAAAGAATCCACAAGGTTGAACTATGTAAAAGAGGAGATTCCCATTGGAAAATTTATGGAATATTTTCAAAAATTGATACGACCATACATACAACATTCCTTTTTTGCTAAGTTGCAAGCACAACAATTCCAAACATTGAGAGATACTTTCCCATGTGGAACAGTTCTATCAGTAGTTGACTTTGTAGAAAATTACTCCTTTGTACATCAAAAGGAGATTCAATCAGAATACTACTTTTCAAAGAAGATCACTATTATGGTTCATGTGTGTTATCGACATGCACAATGAGAATTGGATGGTGTTGAGAGTATAGATGAAGAACGAGCCATTAAGAAAGAATAACACTTTTATATTAGTGATGATAAAGAGCATGACACACTTTTTGTCCAACATTTCTTTACAATACTTTTTGAGAATTTGAGAAGCAGGAGTGTAAAATTTGAAAATCATTTTGTATGGTCAGATGGATGTGCGGCACAATTCAAATCTTCATGACCATTCTATGCACTTTGTAGATATCATAAAATCTACAAAATACCACATGTTTGGATTTTTTTTTATAGTGGGCATGGAAAGGGTGAGAATGATGAAGCAAGAGCTTGCATCAAACGAGCTTTAAGAAAGCATCAAATGAGTTATTCAGAAGATTGTCTAGACAATGCACATGATGTTGTTGAATGGTGCAAGAAACATTTTGCATCAAATGTGGTTGACACATCTTCAAGAACAAACCGACACATTCCACATATAGTGTTTGGGGAGATATCGGGTATATATAAATTACATTAAATCAAAAATTTGAATTTATTTAAATTTAAAATTTATATATATATATATACATATTTTTTCACATAAGTTTTTTGTTGTACATGTACATCTAGGTGTGGATAGAAGATCGATGGATGGATGCAAGAGGGTAGAAAAAACAAGATCTTTGCATTGTGTTAGGAGTTTAGATAGTCACCATGGATGGACATTAGACACAAGGGATTACTCTTGTTTTTGCACTGAGTGCATAGAGGGAAACTCTGATTATGCATGCAACAATCAAGAACTTGGATATGTTGGTAAATGGGATAAGGTGCCACTAGTTGTTTAAAAAACATATGATGAAAACGAGGAAGAAAGATTTGAAGACATTCCTTTGATTTCAATTGATTATGACCATATTTCAGGATTGGTTAGAAAAGGTACATGTGTAATTTTTCAATAATTTAAATATTATATATATCTAGTTAATGATCTTTAGAGATATTTATAATTTTTTGTGTGTAAATTTGGTGTAAAGGAGATGTTTTTGCAGTCATAGAAAAGCTTGGAGACATTGAAGGTGTTAGCCATTATTTATTGCGTTGCACAAAAGAGAGGAATAAGCTAACACAACCTGAAACAAGTGATGGAATGTCATTTCCCACAGGTGAGTTTGAATTTAAAATTTTATATACATTGTATTCACATGTGCACATTACATTATAAACATTAAATATATCAGATAAACCTTTGAGCATGAAAATGCTGTACACGCTCATAGCTATTCCAGAATCTTAGGGTTCAGCAGTGTTCCGCTTGTAGTGCAAGGGACATATCTAAAACAAGTTTCCAAAGTTGTTCAACATTGGATTCATTTTGTTGACTATCAACCGGATAACAAGGTATATCAATATAGTCACTTGCTATATCGCCTCTACATCTTCATACATACAGCCAGCTCCACATGCACGTAATGAAGAAAATGGAGACTAGATAGTGATGATCATCAAAAAATTCCAGCATAAGCATTGAAGAGCTGCTGAACCAAAAAATTCTTTGACTTAGATTATCCATGGTTTTCAAGTTCACTTGTAACCCTATACATGTTCAAATGAGAACTTATAGTAACTTGTACATAGTTGTAAATCATTTTTTGTAAATTACAATTATATGTACATATTTGTTCCATGCAAAAATTCTTAAGTTCAAGAATCTTTGATAGCATCATCTCTCACTTTTTTTGGTTGCATGTAAACCCGTATATATGCTTTGAAAACTTATTTGAAACCTAGTGAAGTTTTTTAAAATATTTTTTCCTCAATTAAAATTATATACAACTTATATTTGTTTCATGGAATTCTTAAGTTCAAGAATCTTATATACAATTTTATATACAACTTATATAATTTGTTCCATCGAATTGTTCCATGGGAAATTATGTAAATTTAAAAATTAATTATTATCTAATTATAAAATTATTGTACAAATATATAAAACATAAATCAATGCAAATAAAAAAATAAACCCTAACCCTTAAACCCTTAACCCTA
>VDFB02221112.1:0-10448 GCA_007258455.2 Sequoia sempervirens | reverse complement strand
TTGAACTTAATGAAAAGGGAGTTGTCCCCATGACAACACTTATCTAACAAAAAAAAGAAGTTGAGCATTTTATTCGTAGCCCAAGGTATGAAAATATTTTAGATTTGTTGTCCCCTATGTCACTGCAATATTCTCGTAATCATGGAAATCATGTAAAACATGGTGATAGAGTAATGTATACAACTTGCAGCATAGGGCATGATGACTCTTTATTTCAATTTTCAAATTATTTTTGTAAATGGGATCCAAGTAATATCTTAAGGGTCAAAGCAGATAAAGGAATTGTTGTTACTATTGAGTTCTTCATTTTCTTATATTTGGAATGAAACAAACTACTTGTATTTGGAATGAAACAAACTATATGAAGAATCACTTAGGTTTTTTTTTTTTTAGAATTTTAACCACATTTTGAAGATGAAAAATTCATGGTTTATAGTTCACTCATAGGAGCCAAGTGCTATATATGAGATAAGAGTGTGGGTGATGGCCAAATGGAGTTATTAAACTTGGGTGTTTGATGCTAGATCATGGTTAAAAAATAGGTATCATTTTGATGTTCAAGATTTTGTAACTAATTATATTATGGTATTTTGTATATCAATCTACAAGAAAGTTGGAGGATTTATGAAGGATGAAACACTACAAACTTCTAGCATCATGAGGACAAGGAAATTGGACATCCTTTTGGGTGAATATGATATATGTAATGAAATCTATATCATGGGTCTAAGAGTTGTAATAGTTATGTGGTTGAAAGACCATTGGGTGAAAATAACATCCTTTACCAAAGGTGATATGCTTGACCAAAATAGTGTTTTTTTTTTTTTAATTTGGATGTGTTGAATAGTACACTCTTAAAAAGGCCACAAGAAGAAATAATTGTAAGATGGAATTTTCTTGAGAATCACCAATTTGACATAATAAGGATGAGTATTGGTTACACTAGACATGACCTAAGGGCCACTCTAAGTATGGTTCATAATTTTAGATATTTTTCTCTCAATATGTTCAACACTGCACACACTTTCCTTGTAACCAAAGAAGAGTTTTTAGTCACATGGAGGAGTTTTCAACCCATTATCATTATTGAGGTGTTTGCATGTGGTATTAAAGGTAGGTTCCCACCATGAATTTTTTTAGTTTAAGTGAAAAAATATGGTGTTATAACCATGGCATAATATTTTTATTATTCACTTTGATAATTACATGCTTTGAACTAATATTACCTTCAATGAGAAACTATAGATATACAAATTTTGGGAAAACCTCCTTGCTTAATGTGGTGTGTAGGAGGTCTCAACTATTAGGGTTAATAAGTACCATCATTCTAGCCTATATCTAGTGTTGTTTTGGTAAGAAATTTCAAGTGGCATAATTATTGCGGCAGCTTTACAACTCACATACAATGATCCATGCCACTTTCTAAAAGGTACATTTGGTGGTTGTTAGCCTATTTGAAGCAAATAATCTAAATAGTCATGCTAAATAGTTTATTAAAACTTGAGTGGGGGTAAAATGTTTCCAAAAGGTGAAAATAGGTTTCAATGGGGTGTCATTTGATAATCTCAAGGTAAAAATGTAATAGGTGCCCTTGGTTTATTAAAGGTCTTTGAGCCATGGTTTATCTTTTAGAAAGGTTTTAAAAAAAATATGTTAAGGTTTCCATAATGTCTTGACTTGGTGAAAAAGCTTTAGTTTATTAGAAATGAAGGAAAACTTGATGTTTTGAGAAGGCTGACGTACCAGGAGTTTTAGGGTTTTTGTTTGTTACATTGAAGAAGTCTCTTGGCATGGCTCGAAACCAACACTGGTTTTGGGAGTTTTTTCCACGTTGTATGGAGGTTGAAGAGGTTTCAGGAATTCATGCAAGCATCACCCACGTAGCAAAAATCATGGAGAAGACTCGGCATGATGCATTAAAGCAAGAGGTTTTCAATACAGTTCAAAACCCCACGTTGCATACCTTGCATGTTCGCTCTCACAGCCAAGTAGCAAACATGCTATTATTGAAAACGAATTCTCATCATTTCAGTTATGACTTGTCTGCTCAAAAGCTAATATTGCTAGCCTTTCAAGCACTTATGTATAATGTTAGTTTACTATCACCATGATTGTTTACTAGAAGACATTGCATTATAGCTTTACTCAAATATAGGGGCCTCGACATTGGTTGTATTTGGAACAACATCATTTGAGATTGTTCAAAGTATGGTACCCTTGTTTAGTAGAATCAATAGGCTAGGGTTTGTGGAGCTTATTTGATCAATCATCATTTGTTGTTTCATTATCATGACTGATATTTCATTTTCATTTCATTGTTAATATCATATTGTTGTGCTATGTTGTGGTTGCTGTGGCATTGAGAATGGTCCCTGTAATGGCAGAATAATGATATTATTTTGACCTTGAGATCTCTGTCTAAAATGGGATGCCTTTATGTGTCATTAAAAGATCAACAAGGGCACAATGGTAGGGGTTTCACATGCAAATTACAACAAATGTTACAAGGAGATACTAATGCTTCCAGGTTATTACCCAAGTTCATCTATGATGAGGGAGACAATGATCTTCAAATGAAGCCAGATGCTAGCACTTCATCAGAGAAGTCAAATGCATTGATTGATGTTGGCCAGTTTCATATTCAAATACTCAAGGTGGTTATTGGAACACTCAAAATGTGTTGAAGTTGACTATTTTCCAACTGATCATGATGATGTGAATGGTGTTTCTATTTGTGTTTGTTTGTCATTGGAGTTTGTTGTTGTTTTAAGAGAGGTTAGTATTAAACCTACTAAGAGACCATTGACAAAATCAACAGCTATTGAATTTGTTAGTGTTTCAGATGTGCAAAATGGAGAAACAACTGTTTGAGACTGGTTAGGAGCAGAAATTGGCAAGGATGTTATTAATGGAAGATCAGATTGCGGAGACAGATCTTGAGGGATATCTTGAGAACCACTTTTTGAGGAATTGAATGTTGAATCTCTAGAGAGACAACAAGCAAATACTCACTGCTCTAATAAGTTTATCTAAAAAATTCTCAAAGGCATGGAAGCATATGAGTTGTTGATGCAACAAGCACAGTTTATTCTTGGTGGCAATACCCTTTGTGTGATCTTTTCGTTAAGTTTTTCAAGCCTATCATGCCTATGATCACATAAAGTGTTAGGGCTAGATTAAATCATGACATGGAAGATAATGTGTTTGATTCATAAGGTGAGGTCATGGTTACAGAAAGTGATAATGCCAATGTTTGTAGTTCACAGTGTAATAAGAAAGCAAGTTATCTGCACAAACACACAGTCCTTGAACAACACAACAATGAGCAAAGGGTAAAAATCTTGGTTTTAGGAACAAAGCAAGTGAAGCTGAGCCTAGTTGGAGTTATCACAAGAGTCATCTTTCCAAAAGCAACAAGCAATGAGTATGGGCAGAGAAAGTTAAGAGGAAAAGGAGGTGAAGGTGTGTTTGGAGTTGAATACAAAAGAAGATGATAGACAAGCACACCATTTGTTTTGAATGGCCTCAACCACATGAGCTCAGAGATCATTAAATAAAGGGTCAGATGCAGATGTGCCTGAGACTAGATACCATTTTGTCCTTATTGACAATATTTTGAAGACCCCAGGACTGGTAATTATGACTCAAGTTTCACATAGAACATGATGGAATCGATTCAGAATCTATGCCAAAAGGAGTTTTTGTTGAAAGGTAAAGGACAGTCTTCATTGTGCAAGATTAGACCTCACACAGTGATAGTATAGTCCTATATGACAGAGTAGATGTTTTGTCACCTTAGTGAGTCATGAGAGATCATGGGAATTTTTGTGATAGACTCAAAACTCACATGGGTGACAAATAAGGGTTTAATGAAAATCTAGTACATTTTTGCTAAGTATGCACAGCCACCAAGAGAGCCAGTATGAAGAGTTAGCAGTTTGAAAGGTTTGCCAGTCAAAATAAGGTAATATACTTGTAGATGATAGTCAACATTATGTCAAGAGGCTTTTTTATTTTGATGAAGAGCAATGCATCCCAGTGGCTTGCTCAGGTGATAGCAGTCAACAGATTCTTAAAGTTGCTTCATCAGACATTTCTGATGGGATGGTAAAGAGAGAGTGACAGTTTTTCATGAAAACCAAAGAAGGTGGACAATCCAAAATAGTTGCCATAAAAACTGGCAAGAAGGTGGAAAGAACATCATACCATGGCAGTCCTAGATGAGAAGGCATGGTAGCAATGAGGAGAAGACCGAATGCACAATGAGGGCAGCTTTAAATGCATGAGAGATTACACAAGCTAAGTAACAGTCCATAAAGAAGAAACTAATCTCAAAGGACAAGTAAATGATAAGTTTCAAACCTAGGGAAGAAGTCCCTGCCAAGTAGAAGTTGCAGAGCAAAGGCCTCCAAAAAGTGAAATTGGATTTGATTTTGGTATTGCTGAGGTATACTCTCAAAGAAAGCAAAGAACACTACCATCAAGAAGTCTAATGTATTCTAAAATGAATAGATAAAAAATGCAGAGATTGGTGGAGATACAACAACCTTTCTAAGTTGTGCATTAGAATGCTCATATAATTAAAGTGCCAATGGCAACCAAGGGCAGTTCACAGTGAAGAGGACAATTCATCAAGGTGAATATGAGGGAAAGGTTACAGTGAAACTCTAAGAAGCTATGCTAATAGGAGCTACGCAACCCTAGGACTGTGAACTACTGTCTAGGTTAACTGTGAAACCCATTAAGACTGTGAACTATCAAGACACCACTGTCCATGAAGCTTAAAGGCACTCAAGGGACTTTGAAAGGTAAGTCTAGGGTGCAAACATGTAAAAGGCTGTTATCATTGATATATGTCATCTGCACAAAGTGGTGGACTGTCAACATATATCAAAGGCACTATCCATTGGTTTCAAGCACACACCATGAACATTGTCCTAACAAGTGTAGGGTCTATTACCTATCAAAGGTAAGGGGCCTGTTACTAGTGTTAAAGAATTATCATCACCATTTTGAAGGATAAATGGTACTGTCACAGTCAAGGGATAAAACCACTATGCATTCTAAACCTACAAGGGCTATGATCAAATGCAGAGGGACTGTCACAACAAATAGAAAGGTACTGTCATCAGGACAATAAGGAAGGGCAGCGAGCACTCCAAAATCAAGGTCAATAGCAATAAGAGCATTGGAAGAGCAGAGATAAAATGCCCATGACAACGGTAAAAGTTCAAACACAGTCCCATAAGGCAGAGCATAATGAGCGACAGAGATCAGCATAAGGAAGTTTTAGGACTTTTAATCTTGCTACTTCTAGATTTGATTGTGTGTAAGTTTTTTCATCAAAAAACTTACACACAATCAAATCCAGAAGCAACAAGATTAAATTTCATATGGATTGTGGAAATCTATTTGCATTAAGTTTTAGGACATAAGACATGTGTCACTTCTCATCCCTATGATCATTCTCAAGTCCATTTTTCACATTTCATATGAGCTTGGAGACAGGATCAAGATAGTTGGAAGGATTTATGAGCAGTTGCAAGCTTATAGGGTAGTTTGTTGAGTTTACCAAACAAATGGAGCAGATGTAGGAGGAAGTTTTGACCAAGTTTGAAGCTTTCCCAGGCACCTAGGAGCAGATTTAGGAGCCTTAATGGTAGATAGGGTCAAGAAATGACTTTCATCACTCCAACACCTTTTTAAAGCATTTTTAGGGATTGCAAAGTAGGCATTATTGTTTTGGACGACCAAAGGAATTTGACCCAACAAGATGAAGTGAAGACTTATCCTTCTCTTTTTCACACATGTTCCTATTATCATGTAAGATATTGAGCAGCATAAAGGCAAGCCTTAAGCAGTTTTCTCACTAGTTATTTTCTCTCTAGTCTTGGAATTGTAACTTTTCACGTTCTTTCTAGCTGGAGTAGAAATGAAACTCTATTTTTAGACTTGTACACAGTTATGTAAACACTTCTTTTGATATTTAAAAGACAAGTAATTTGCCTTCTACAATCTGTATTTTGCGTATAAGTATGAATGATAGATGTATTTTCTGTGATTTGATACAAATACTCAATGTATGTCTCATTCTTTAAACACCTTTTTGCAGAAATATGCATGCCTTATGTGGGTCATAGGTTATGATAATAGTGTTTTTTGGAAACTTCTAATTGCGAAGATAGCTATTTTTACTTCTATAATTGAAAAATGCATCATCTTTCCTACAAAATACTTATGTGTAAGCATGTAGAAACCTTTATTGTGCATGAAACAATTTGTTCATTTTGGCCATATTGTAATTCCAAACAACAGTGTAGGTTTGAAAGAATCATTTGGTGTATCACATTTTAGAGTTTAGGTTTCATTTTCATGTTATCCTTCTCTCTTTTTCTTAGCAAACATTAGTTTAGTTAGTTTAGGTGATAAATCCAAGGGAACTAGCCATCTTTGGAGGTTCTCTTCTGTCATAGGTGACCCACAAACCTGGAAGAGATCCAATGTTTCACTAATAAGCTAAGTTCTACAACTTAGCAAGGTGCGTTATTTGGTGACAACAATAGTATCATGGTAAGATCCATTGAAACACAAGGTGATTATTATGTCATGCATTGGTCACTTTTTTATAGATTACTTTTAGATAAATGACCCCAACGTGTCAAAGAGTTGGAAATAAATTTTGAGCATGATATTATCACTCATTCTTTTTCTTAGATTGATTTGAGAACAAATTACCTTCAAATATGTGTTTGCAAGGAATATTTTGAGAAGACATATTTCATAAGCTTCATGGGTTGCATTGAGTTTTTTATCATATTATTTTCTACATTAGTATTTTGTAAGTAGTTCCAAGATGACCTTAATGAGAAACATGCACATGAAAAAGGTACCTTATTGGATATTAATTTGGATTTTCAACTTGCTAAAATTTTTAGATCAACAACTTATGACAAGCAAATTTGTATCATTTTCGTTGGCTTCAAATGTGATTTTTGGAGTAAGAATGCAATTATCAAAATTTTGGGTGCATTGGAAAATGATTTTGACATGATGATTTGTGGTAAAATGGAAAAAGGTTTTCTTTTATACAAGGACATGGGTATGCAAGATAGGAAAATAACAATTCTTTCTTTCTATGGTATTGATTCAATTGCTAGTATTGCTAATTTACCACTCAACATTGGCATGATATCTTCCATACGCAATGAGAATATTTTTTGGTGAATGATTTGGCCTTAGGGAGAGGATTGCTTAATATATTTAAGGATAAAGAGGACACTTGGATAAAAAGTAAATTAAATATACTCTTTGAGGAACATGATGTACATGTTATGAATGCTAACATGATTATGAAAGTTTAGTGTCAATAGTTCATAAAAATGAATCCTACACTTAAGGACATAATACTAATGAGAGAAAGCTTAGTCTCGTGAAATCTAAAAAATAAAATAATTGGGGCAACTATTAACCATATTGTCATCATTTATGTTATCAATAGTTTTAGCCACCACATTAATTTTATTTGCACTAATGTAGGTGGATTTACAAGTATTTTTAGCCATGGGTAATAGAGCTAAGAGATGTACTTGGTGGCCTCAATTGCTTTACCTGATAGGTATGGAATCTAGACTCTACAAATACATGGGAGCTTCCAAATATTGGAAAAAAATGCATCATTTGTCATCACTTGAAAAAGGATCATACAAAGAGTTGGTTTCCTTCATTGATTGATTCAAGCCCAAGATGGAAAGGTTTAATCATGCATTATAATGTGGATTTTCTACAAGATTGCACATATGATGATGTGAGTTACACACATTCCTTTTATGTTTATACTCATGAAATCAAGTTTTTCTTCAATGAGGTGATTAAAATACATGATTTGTACAATAATATTATGGATGATAAAGAGAGTAGATTTTACAGTGCTCTTTGACAAGAGTCATCTCTCTTGGCATATATGGAGTTTAGATTATAAGGAAATTAAATCTAATTTATGATATTGTCATGAGACAGTTGATTATTTGGGAATGCAAGGTATTCCTTGGTAGGAGATTCATCATTTATTAGGTATTGGATCTAAACTTTTTGGGTAGTATCATATGGCTCATCATAGTGTGACAACAAAACTTCTAAGTTGTGATTGTTTGTGGGAAATAAATTTTGAGAAGGGCAAACTTGTCATGCCCCCTTTTATAATTAATTTATTATGGAAGACATATTATCCCATTCCAAATATTTTCCTAGTCTAAGGTATAGAAATTGGGAAATTATTTTGACTCAAATAATTTATTGTGTCTTATTTTTAGTAAAAGGGGTCAAATAATTATTTTAATATTATTATTTTATATTATTTTTTCAAGGGTGTGGGATTTCTTATGGAGAGGTTTGTAACCCCCGGGTTTAGGTAACAACCAATTATTAGCATATTCTTTGACATTTTTTATGACAACTTGCATGTGGGGACTTATTGTTTAATTTTGGTCAAGAATCTTGCAACTGTCGTAATGGTGAGCATATTTGAAGGAAAATTGATAAAAATAATGTCATTTTATTTATTTTTCTAAGAGAGGGGTGTTTGGATTTGGTTCTCTATTTATTTGTAACAAAATTCATGATTTAAGATCTTTTGCCTATTTAACTTCTCAATTCTTGCATTGTGTGAACTTCTTGTTTTACAATCGCCTTTTATGGATGAAAACCCATAGGAGCTTACAAATTATGGACAAAAAACCATGAATTATGAGGGCTATAGGATGAAATTCCTTTAATTTTGGAGGGAATTGTCACTTAGGGAGTGTAATAAAGCTACATTAGATTGTGCAAATCAACTAGAGTTAGTGTAGTGTTTGTGTGCTAGTGTGAGCTTTGTACTTTGATTTCTAGTTTTATATTGAAATTTTTAATTGTTGTATGTGAGGTTTCTATTGTTCTCTAACACCTTAGATTAGTTATTTTATTGTAGCATATTTATGTGTTGTTTGGGTGAGATTTGACAATACAATGTTGATATTTGCACAGTAGAAACCACCTAATTTTACGCAGAATATCACTATTGGTTTCAAATATTTTTGATGTTGTGGGGGTTGTTGTTGTTACTAATATTTTTCTATACAAGATCAATTCTAGGATCTAGGGATACCATTTTTTTATGTGGTGAAGATTGGAGAGTTTCAATGTGTTTGTTGTCAATGTGTGATCCAGTGGGGTGTGAATTTTATGCTTTGTTTTCTCCATATTGTATTTGCTATTGTTGAGCTGATATATTGGAATATCATATTAGTCCCTCTTGTTGTAGTAATAAGATTTAAATTAACAAAAAAAAATTGCAAGAGATGATTGGTGCAATTTGTGCAACTTGGGTGTTGACTAGGTAGATTTCATTACTCAGTTCGGGTGTGGTTTTTGGTGATATTCATCCCGGTTTTCATTTTATTTTTGTTGTAGGTGTTTTGGATGTTATAACAACCCATTCTCTTGTAATAAATAGTTTCATATGATTTATGAAATTTGCAAGAGTTTAAGTTGCTTTTGGTGCATCGATATTATTGATTTACATGCAATAGTTGATATTATTGGTTTACATCAACCATGCAGGTCGAGATACAAGAAACAAAAAGTTGGTGAATTGATATCAAAAACCACCCGTCAACCACCGATACAACCATACATGCCAAAAAATCGTTAGGCAACAATCAATAACCGTAACCCTTCTAACTTAGAAACCCATTAGGTAGAAGCAACACACGGAAGTCTGTGAACCCCACAACGGGCCAAAGGAGTGCTTGATGTTGAACTGCTAAGATAATCCACCCAACCAACCGTCAGAACTTGTTTATGCCTACCAAGCAAGCTATCCCCTTCAAATCAAGGAGGAAGGGATAGTATTTCAACAATTCTCATTGTTTGTAGAAGGTGGGGAAATCACGAGGTCGTACACACACCCATCCCAAAATGGCTATTAATGAGGACCTCCTCCCAAGCCAGGTGGTGGAAATACTATCCCTTTCTCCTTGATTTCCAGAAGAGCCGCCAGATTAGGGTCTCGGGAAGGCCCTTTCTTGGCCACAATTCTTATCTCAAACAATACAACCAAGAACTTGAAGTGATGTGTGTCTCAACCCGCTTAGTTTCTGTAGAAGGCCTGATGAAGCCATTACTCCAACACCCATTTTCATCAGCAAATGATGAATGTTACAATTTTTCTCGAACTCTAAAGTCGTTGTTCGTAACTCCTGCCACGAAAAGCCATCTCCCCATCGAGCTATCCAATTGAATTGGGTTGTATACCCTGATATTATGATATTCTAAATGAGCAAAACAACTAAAAATATGAAAAACAGAATATCAAGGACACCTCACGATTAGCCAAAAGAGAGTGACAAAACACTAAAGAAAGTAGATAATGTAAGACAAACAATTTTACCTTCCTTTATAGTTGATACTCC